>WNWK01014139.1:0-52589 GCA_009830355.1 Cherax destructor | reverse complement strand
CTGCCCCAGGCCCAGACTCATGGAACTCCGTGTTCATCAAGAACTGCAAGAAGCCCCTGTCACGTACCTTCAGCATTCTATGGAGAGGGAGCATGGACACAGGGGTCATCCCACACTCACTAAAAACAACAGACAAAGCCCCACTCTATAAAGTTGGCAGTAAAGCAATTGCAAATAACTACAGACCGATTGCACTAACATCCCATATCAAAAAAATCTTTGAAAGGATTCTAGGAAGCAAGATCGTCAACCACCTAGACACTCATCAGTTACACAACCCAGGGCAACACGGGTTTTGAGCAGGTCGCTCCTACCTGTCCCAGCTACTGGACCACTATGACAAGGTCATGGATGCTATAAAAGATAAAACAAATGCAGATGTAGTATACACAGACTTTGCGAAAGCCTTCGACAAGTGCGACCACGGTGTAATAGCACACAAAATGCGTGAAAAGGGAATAACAGGAAAAGTTGGTAGATGGATCTATAACTTCCTAACAAATAGAACACAAAGATTAATAGTAAACAAAGTCACGTCTGTAGATGGATCTATAACTTCCTAACAAATAGAACACAAAGATTAATAGTAAACAAAGTCAAGTCTGAGGCAGCTACGGTGAAAAGCTTTGTTCCACAAGGCACAGTACTCGCTCCCATCCTATTCCTCAATCCTCATATCTTTGCGGATGACACCCGATTTGCCATGACAGTGACCTCCATTGAAGACACCGCAAGACTCCAAGCGGACATCAACCAAATCTTCAAATGGGCCACTCAAAACAATATGAAGTTCAATGATGAGAGATTTCAACTACTCAGATATGGAAAACTTGAAGAAATTAAAACTGCATCAGGATATACAACAAATTCTAACCATACAATAGAGCGAAAAAGTAATGTGAAGGACCTGGGAGTGATAATGTGAGAGGATCTCACCTTCAAAAACAACAACAATGTATCTACCATATCTGCTAGAAAAAATGATAGGATGGATAATGAGAACCTTCAAAACTAGGGACGCCAAGCCCATGATGATTCTCTCAAATCGCTTGTTCTCTCTAGGCTGGAATACTGCTGTACACTAACTCTTCCCTTCAAGGCTGGCGAAATTGCTGACCTGGAGAGTGTACAAAGTACTTTCACGTCACACATAAGTAAGTACTGGGAACTGTTGAAGTCCCTTGATTTGTATTCCCTGGAACGCAGGCGAGAGAGATACATACATGATAATATAGACTTGGAAAATCCTAGAGGGATTAGTACCAAACTTGCACACGAAAATCACTCCCTATGAAAGCAAAAGACTTGGCAGGAGATGCAACATTTCCCCAATGAAAAGCAGGGGTGCCACGAGTACACTGAGACAAAACACAATAAGTGTCAGGGGCCAAGACTGTTCAACTGCCTCCCAGCACACATAAGGGGGATTACCAATAGACCCCTGGTTGCCTTCAAGAAGGCACTGGACAGGCACCTAAAGGTAGTACCTGACCATCCGGGCTGTGGTTCGTACGTCAGTTTGCGTGCGGCCAGCCACGAGGCCTAGTCTCAGACCGGGTATCTCCAGGTACATATATATAAAGCATTCGTAATTAAACCTTACAATTATATATATATATATATATATATATATATATATATATATATATATATATATATATATATATATATATATATATATATATATATATGTCGTGCCGATTAGGTAAAACTTGCGATTTTGGCTTAAATAGCAACGCTCACCTTGCCATATAAGACAAGTGAAAATTTGTGTATGCAATAATTTCGCCAAAATCATTCTGAACATAACGAAAAAAATATATTTCATTGTGTTTGATTATTATTAAATTAATTTTAACGTATCTAAAATATATTTAGTTGGGTTAGGCTAAATTAAATTACGGTTGTTGTAATAAGGTTAGGTAGGTTTTCAAAGTTTCTCTTGTTACAAAATTATAAATTCTTACCTTAACATAAATTAAGAAAATATATCTTTAAACGTATAAGAGAAAATTTTATAAAAGACTTAATTTTAGATGAGTTCTTGCTAATTGACCAGTTTTACCTAATCTGGCACTAATATATATATATATATATATATATATATATACATATATATATATATATATATATATATATATATATTTATATATATATATTATATATATATATATATATATATATATATATATATATATACATATATATATATATATATATATATATATATATATATATATATATATATATATATATATATATATATATATATAGTAAGGTTTAATTACGAGTGCTTTGAAGTGTTTGGCGAACATGGTTTCTCAACATATTTCTTTGGCTTCATACCGGATGCGCAGTGTTGAGACTGGGGTACCACCTGGGGGATCAAGTACCACCACGGGGCGATCAGGTACCACCAAGAGGGTATCAGGTACCACCACGGGGGATCAGGACGACGACGGGGATGAGGGATGACCAGAAGGGCTCAGTTACTACCAGGGAAGATCAAGTACTCCTATGGAGAGGGGGGAGAGGGAAGCTCCTGGAGTCTACCTGGAGGGTATTCCGGGAATCAACGCCCCCGCGGCCCGGTCTATGACCAGGCCTCCCGGTGGATCAGGGCCTGATCAACGAGGCTGTTACTGCTGGCTGCACATAGTCCAACGTACGAACCAAAGCCCGGCTGATCTGGCACTGACTTTAGGTATCTGTCCATCTCCCTCTTGAAGACAACCAGAGGTCTACTGGTAATGCCCCTTATGGCTGGTGGGAGGCTGTTGAACAGTCTTGGGCCCCGGTCACTTATTGTGTTTTCTCTTAGTGAACCAGTGGCGCCCCTACTTTTCACTGGGGGTACGTTGCACCGTCTGCCAAGTGTTTTGCTTTCGTATGGAGTGATTTCTGTGTGCATATTAGGGACCAGTCCCTCCAGAATCTTCCAGGTGTAGATTATGATATATCTCTCTCGCCTGCGCTCCAGTGAATATAAGTCTAGTGCTTCCAGGCGTTCCCAGTAGTTAAGGTGTTTGATGGAACTTATGCGTGCAGTAAAGGTTATCTGTACATTCTCTAGATCTGCAATTTCACCTGCCTTGAATGGGGATGTTAATGTACAGTAGTATTCCAGCCTAGAGAGAACAAGTGATTTAAAAAGGATCATCATTGGCTTGGCATCTCTTGTCTTGAATGTTCTCATTATCCATCCTATCAGTTTCCTCGCAGATGTGATAGTGGCATTGTTGTGGTCCTTGAAGGTGAGATCTTCGGACATTACCACTCCCAGGTCCTTCACATTACTATTCCGCTCTATTGTGTGATTGGAGTTTGTAATATACTCAGTCCTAGCTATTATTTCCTCCAGTTTTCCATAACGGAGTAGTTGGAATTTGTCTTCATTGAACATCATATTGTTCTCTGTTGCCCATCGGAAAACTTGGTTTATATCTTCTTGGAGATTTGTCGTGTCCTCAATGGATGACACTCTCATGCAGATCCTAGTATCGTCTGCAAAGGATGATAGGGTGCTATGGTTTACATCTCTGTCTCCAGGAGATCAAGTATGATTTGGAATATCAGCCGTGACCAAAGAGAATCAGGTACGATCCTAGAGAGCCAGGTACGACTGCTGGTATTCAGGTACGACGAGTCGGGACAATTCAGTTGTCGCCTTGCTCCTGTCGCTACAAAACAAGCAATCACTGGTTGAGTCAGTGATGAGACTGGACCAAGAAGATCATCCCACGCAACAATAGTAAACAAAGGAATAAAGTCACAATATTATGGCTGCATCAAAGTTATGCAATAACCTGGCTGCAAGAATGCTATGCAATAACCTGGCTGCAACAGTGTCATGCAATAACATGGATGTGCAACAATGTTATGTAATAACCTTGCTGTAACAATGTTATGCAACAGCCTGGCTGCAGTAATGTTATGCAATATCATGGATGCAACAGTGCTATGCAGTATCATGGCTGGCACTATGTCATATAATATCATGGCTGTAACAGGTCTATGCAATATGGCTGCAACAGTGCTATTCAGTATCATGGCTGCAACAGTGCTATGCAATATTATGGCTGCTGCAGTGCTATGCAATATGGCTGCAACAGTGCTATTCAGTATCATGGCTGCAACAGTGCTATGCAATATTATGGCTGCTGCAGTGCTATGCAATATGGCTGCAACAGTGCTATTCAGTATCATGACTGCAACAGTGCTATGCAATATCATGGCTGCGACAATTTAGATCTAACTTCTCCATGTCCTAAGCTAACTTCTACTTTACACACATTTTCTTTCTCTCAAGCTGTTTCATAATGTTCAGTGACACTGAATCCTAAGACAGTGTTCACGTCCACCTTCTAGATTACTTATACACACATAACAGTATATATACATGCAAACCCGTACCGAGGACAAAGAAACACCAACTCAGTAGAGCTGCACAAGTTGGCTAGTCATCCATCATATGAATTAATAAATTTTGTTATTCTCGCCTCGACTTATCATATTTCTCTTACTTGTTTGTTCCCAGTTTTCAATAAACTCAGTTCCCGCTGTTTGTATTTCAAGTATCCTACTGAGAGGGGATGTACTATAATATTTTTAAGACATTGTGATCCTGTGTAACAGTGGTTATTTTGAGTGGTTGCTGGGTGTGTGCTTGTTTGTACTCACCTATATGTGGTTGCAGGGGTCGATTCACAGCGCCTGGCCCCGCCTCTTCGTTGGTCGCTACTAGGTTCACTTTCTCTTGGTTTCAAGAACCTTATCGTACCTCTTCTTAAAGCTATGCATGTGTGTACTCACCTAATTGTGGTTGCAGGGGTCGAGACTCAGCTCCTGGCCCCGCCTCTTCACTGATGGCTACTAGGTCCTCTCTCTCCCTGCTCCATGAGCTTTATCATACCTAGTCTTAAAGCTATGTATGGTTCCTGCCTCCACTACATCGCTTACTAGACTATTCCACTTCCTGACAACTCTATGACTGAAGAAATACTTCCTAATATCCCTTTGACTCGTCTGAGTCTTCAACTTCTAATTATAACCCCTTGTTTCTGTGTCCCCTCTCTGGAGCATCCTGTCTCTGTCCACCTTATATATTCCACGCAATATTTTGTACGTCGTTATCATGTCTCCCCTAACCCTCCTGTCCTCCAGTGTCGTCAGGCCGATTTCCCTTAACCTTTCTTCGTAGGACATTTCCCTTAGCTCCGGAACTAGCCTTGTTGCAAACCTTTGCACTTTCTCTAATTTCTTGACGTGCCTGACCAGGTGTGGGTTCCAAACTGGTGCTGCATACTCCAGTATGGGTCTGACGTACACAGTGTACAGTGTCTTGAACGATTCCTTACTAAGGTATCGGAACGGTATTCTCAGGTTTGCCAGGCGCCCATATGCTGCAGCAGTTATCTGGTTGATATGTGCTTCTGGAGACGTGCTCGGTGTTGTACTCACCCCAAGATTTTTCTCCTTGAGTGAGGTTTGCAGTCTTTGGCCACCTAGCCTATACTCTGTCTGCGGTCTTCTTTGCCCTTCCCCGATCTTCATGACTTTGCATTTGGCAGGGTTAAATTCGAGAAGCCAGTTGCTGGACCACGTGTCCAGCCTGTCCAGGTCTCTTTGTAGTCCAGCCTGATCCTCATTTGATTTAATTCTCCTCATTAACTTCACATCATCTGCGAACAGGGACACTTCTGAGTGTATCCCTTCCATCATGTCATTCACATATACCAAAAATAGCACTGGTCCTAGGACTGACCCCTGTGGGACCCCGCTCGTCACAGGCGCCAACTGTGATACCTCATCACGTACTATGACTCGTTGTTGCCTCCCTGTCAGGTATTCTCTGATCCATTGCAGTTCCCTTCCTGTTATACACGCCTGATCCTCCAGCTTCTGCACTAATCTCTTGTGAGGAACTGTGTCGAAGGCCTTCTTGTAGTCCAGGAAAATGCAATCAACCCACCCCTCTCTCTCGTTACTTTGTCATAAAACTCCAGAAGGTTTGTGACACAGGATTTGCGTTCCATGAATCCGTGCTGGTTGTCGTTTCTAATCTTGTTCCGTTCCAGGTGCTCCACCACTCTCCTCATGATAATCTTCTCAATGACTTTGCATACTATACACGTCAGTGACACTGACGTGTATAGTATGCATCGTTTCTGTCTCCTTTCTTAAAAATGGGGACTACATTTGCTGGCTTCCATACCTCAGGTAGTTGCCCAGTTTCAAGGGACGTGTTGAAGAATGTGGTAAGTGGCACACACAGCGTCTCTGCTCCCTCTCTAAGGACCCACGGGGAGATGTCCGGTCCCATCGCCTTTGAGGTATCAAGGTCACTTAGCAGCTTCTGCTTCTCCTCAGCTGTGTGTATGTCATCCAACACTTGTTGGTATATTCCCTGTTGGTGTTCCCCTCTGTGCTGTCTTCCCAGAGTCCTTCCTGTCTCTACTGTAAATACTTCCTTAAATCTCGTGTTGAGCTCCTCGCATACCTCTTGATCGTTTCTTGTGAATTCCCCACCTTCTTTCCTCATCTTGATCACATGGTCTTTGACTGTTGTCTTCCTTCTAATGTGGCTATACAGCAGCTTCGGGTCAGACTTGACTTTCGATGCTATGTTGTTTTCGTACTGTCGCTGGGCCTCCCTTCTTATCTGTGCATACTCGTTTCTGGCTGTTCGACTAATCTCCTTATTTTCCTGGGTCCTTTGCCTTCTGTACTTTTTAAATTCTCTAGTGCACTTAGTTTTTGCCTCCCTACACCTTCGGGTAAACCAAGGTCTTGTTCTGGTCTTTCCATTATTTCTGTTGCCCTTGGAAACAAACCTTTCCTCTGCCTCCTTTCATTTTGCTGTTACGTATTCCATCATTTCGTTTACTGACTTTTCTACCAATTCTCTGTCCCACTGAACCTCCTGTAGGAAGTTCCTCATACCTGTGTAGTCCCTCCTTTTATAGTTTGGCTTTTCCCATTCAACTCCTGTTACCCTCTCCACTTGTAACCCTACTATGTATTCAAACCACAGAAGCACGTGATCACTAACTCCAAGGGGCCTCTCATATGTGATGTCCTCAATGTCTGAACTGCTCAGGGTGAACATAAGGTCCAGTCTTGCTGGTTCATCCTCCCCTCTCTCTCTGGTAGTGTCCTTAACAAGCTGATACATAAGGTTTTCCAGTACCACATCCATCATCTTGGCTCTCCATGTTTCGGGACCCTCGTGTGGCTCCAGGTTTTCCCAGTCGATCTCCCTGTGGTTGAAATCACCCATAACCAGTAACTTTGCTCTGCTCGAGTGAGCTCTCCTTGCCACCTCAGCAAGTGTGTCCACCATTGCTCTGTTGCTTTCTTCATATTCCTCATTGGCCTCATGCAGTTCTGTGGTGGATTATACATCACTGCAATGACTACCTTATGTTCCCCAGACTGAAGTGTACTACTATTTAATCCCTTTCTCCAATCTCGTCCATGCCTTCCATTTCCTCAAATCTCCATCGGTATGTGTGTGTTAGTTAGTTACCATTTTGTCCTAGCACATGTCGATTTGACACTAGGCCTGTTGTATGTATGTATGTATGTGTGTGTGTGTGTGTGTGTGTGTGTGTGTGTGTGTGTGCCATAGGCTCTTCTATACCAGTTTTTGTCTCCTGTGAACGTGTTCAATATCCTCAACCCACGCCAAACTTCCTGGTAGCATCTGTGTGCTTCATTTATGTATTCACCTCATACATACTGTGCATACATACATACATACATACATACATACATACATACATACATACATACATACATACATACATACATACATACATACATACACACAAACACACACACACGCCAAACTTCCCGCCAAACTTCAGTGGGACATCCTGGCAGACTCCTCCAGTAGACCAGCTCCTCCCAAAGAGCACAAACAGTCCCACTGGGACAAACCGATCATGGAAAAAATTTCCAACACAATGCTCACCAACGCTTCAGGAAAGGACAAAGCTCGTCTCCTAGCGGTGAAGGCACCACACTCAGGAGATTTCCTTCTTGCTGTTCCCAATTCCTCTCTGGGGACTCGACTCGACCCACAGGCCATTCGGATTGGTGTTGCTCTTCGCCTAGCCGCCCCCATACTCACCGAACATAGGTGTATTTGCGGCAGGGCGACGGCTGACCAATTCGGACTTCATGGTCTAGTGTGTCACACATCAGAAGGGAAGTATGCTAGACATGAGGAGGTCAATGACATCATAAAGAGAAGCCTCGCCACAGCCCGTTGCCCAGCTCACGGAACCCCAAGTGCAGAGGTCTGATGGAAGTCAAAAGCGTCCTGATGGAGCCACCATGCTACCCTGGAAGGATGGTAAGCAGATTGCTTGGGACTACACCTGTGCTGCCACATTGGCAGACACCTACCTGCCACACTCCTTAGCCGAAGGGGGTGGAGCTGCCAGCCACAGGGAGACCCAGAAGACCCGCAAATATGAAGACCTTCCCTCTTGCTATAACTTCATCCCAATAGGGTCGGAGACCCATGGAGCATGGGGCAAGTGTGCTCTAAAGTTTCTCAAGGAGCTGGGTGGAAAACTCATCATAGAAACCAAGGACCACAGGGCGACCAGCTTCCTGTTTCAGAGACTCAGTGTTGCGATCCAGAGGGAAATGCCTGCAGTATTCTGGGCACGCGGCCCACTGCCGGGGAGTTGGACGAAGTATTTGACATGTAGCTCTGAGTTGTTATCTATGTTGTTTTACTCCCCATTGTATTTTGTATTTTGTCTTGAAATAAAGTTTATATATATATATATATATATATATATTATAGGTAGTAGGTTGGTAGACAGCAACCACCCAGGGAGGTACTACCGTCCTGCCAGGTGACTGTGAAACAGAAACCTGAAACTGTTTTACATGATGGTAGGATTGCTGGTGTCTTTTTTCTGTCTCATAAACACGCTGGATAACAGGTATATCTAGCTACTTCTACTTACACTTTAGGTCACACTACACTGGCATACACATGCATATATATACATACACACATCTAGGTTTTTCTTAATAGCTCTTGTTCTTTTTATTTTCTCTATTGTCCATGGGGAAGTGGAAAAGAATCTTTCCTCCGTAAGCAATGCGTGTCGTATGAGGCGACTAAGATGCCGGGAGCAATGGGCTAGTAACCCCTTCTCCTGTACAAATCTACTAAAAACGAGAAGAAGAAAAACTTTATAAAACTGGGTTGTCTGAATGTGCGTGGATGTAGTGCGGATGATAAGAAAGAGATGATTGCCAATGTTATGAATGAAAAGAAGTTGGATGTCCTGGCCCTAAGCGAAACAAAGCTGAAGGGGGTAGGCGAGTTTCAGTGGGGAGAAATAAATGGGATTAAGTCAGGAGTATCTGAGAGAGTTAGAGCTAAGGAAAGGGTAGCAATAATGTTGAAGGATCAGTTATGGAAGGAAAAGAGGGAATATGAATGTGTAAATTCAAGGATTATGTGGATTAAAATAAGGGTCGGATGCGAAAAGTGGGTCATAATAAGCGTGTATGCACCTGGAGAAGAGAGGAGTGTAGAGGAGAGAGAGAGATTTTGGGAGATGTTAAGCGAATGTATAGGAACTTTTGAACCAAATGAGAGAGTAATTGTGGTAGGGGACCTAAATGCTAAAGTGGGAGAAACATGCAGAGTGGGTGTAGTAGGTAAGTTTGGGGTGCCAGGTGTAAATGATAATGGGAGCCCTTTGATTGAACTTTGTATAGAAAGGGGTTTAGTTATAGGTAATACATATTTTAAGAAAAAGAGGATAAATAAGTATACAAGATATGATGTAGGGCGTAATAATAGTAGTTTGTTGGACTATGTATTGGTAGATAAAAGACTGTTGAGTAGACTTCAGGATGTACATGTTTATAGAGGGGCCACAGATATATCAGATCACTTTTTAGTTATAGCTACAGTGGGAGTAAAAGGTAGATGGGATACAAGGAAAATAGAATCAGTAAGTAAGAGAGAGGTGAAGGTTTATAAACTAAAAGTGGAGACAGTTAGGGTAAGATATAAACAACTATTGGAGGATAGATGGGCTAGTGAGAGTGTAGGCAATGGGGTTGAAAATGTATGGGATAGATTTAAAAATGTAGTGTTAGAGTGTTCAGCAGAAGTTTGTGGTTACAGGCGAGTGGGTGCGGGAGGGAAGAGGAGCGATTGGTGGAATGATGATGTAAAGAGAGTAGTAAGGGAGAAAAAGTTAGCATATGAGAGGTTTTTACAAAGTAGAAGTGATGCAAGGAGGGAAGAGTATATGGAGAGAAAAAGAGAGGTTAAAGAGTGGTGAAGCAATGTAAAAAGAGAGCAGATGAGAGAGTGGGTGAGATGTTATCAGCAAATTTTGTTGAAAATAAGAAAAAGTTTTGAAATGAGATTAATAAGTTGAGGAAGCCTAGAGAACAAATGGATTTGACAGTTAAAAATAGGAGAGGAGAGTTATTAAATGGAGAGTTAGAGGTATCGGGAAGATGGAGAGAATATTTTGAGGAGTTGTTAAATGTTGATGAAGACAGGGAAGCTGTGATTTCGTGTGTAGGGCAAGGAGGAATAACATCTTGTAGGAGTGTGGAAGAGCCAGTTGTGAGAGTAGGGAAGTTCGTGAGGCAGTGGGTAGAATGAAAGGGGTAAGGCAGCTGGGATTGATGGGATAAAAATAGAAATGTTAAAAGCAGGTGGGGATATAGTTTTGGAGTGGTTGGTGCTATTATTTAATAAATGTATGGAAGAGGGTAAGGTACCTAGGATTGGCAGAGAGCGTGTATTGTTCCTTTGTATAAAGGCAAAGGGGACAAAAGAGAGTGCAAAAATTATAGGGAATAAGTCTGTTGAGTGTACCTGGTAAAGTGTATGGTAGAGTTATTATTGAAAGAATTAAGAGTAAGACAGAAAGTAGGATAGCAGATGAACAAGGGGCTTTAGGAAAGGTAGGGGTGTGTAGACCAAGTGTTTACAGTGAAACATATAGGTGAACAGTATTTGGATAAGGGTAAAGATGTTTTTGTGGCATTTATGGATTTGGAAAAGGCGTATGATAGGGTAGATAGGAGGGCAATGTGGCAGATGTTGCAGGTGTATGGAATAGGAGGAAGGTTACTGAAAGCAGTAAAGAGTTTTTATGAGGATAGTGAGGCTCAGGTTAGAGTGTGTAGGAGGGAAGGGGACTATTTCCCAGTAAAAGTGGGCCTTAGACAAGGATGTGTGATGTCACCGTGGTTGTTCAATATATTTATAGATGGGGTTGTAAGAGAAGTGAATGCGAGGGTCTTGGCAAGAGGTGTTGGGCTAAAAGATAAAGAAGAAAATACAAAGTGGGAGTTGTCACAGTTGCTTTTTGCTGATGACACTGTGCTTTTGGGAGATTCTGAAGAGAAGTTGCAGAGGTTGGTGGATGAATTTGGTAGGGTGTGTAAAAGAAGAAAATTGAAAGTGAATATAGGAAAGAGTAAGGTGATGAGGATAACAAAAAGAATAGGTGACGAAAGATTGGATATCAGATTGGAGGGAGAGAGTATGGAGGAGGTGAATGTATTCAGATATTTGGGAGTGGACATGTCGGCGGATGGGTCTATGAAGGATGAGGTGAATCATAGAATTGATGAGGGGAAAAGGGTGAGTGGAGCACTTCGGAGTCTGTGGAGACAAAGAACTTTGTCCATGGAAGTTAAGAAGGGAATGTATGAGAGTATAGTTATACCAACACTCTTATATGGGTGTGAAGCATGGGTGATGAATGTTGCAACGAGGAGAAGGCTGGAGGCAGTGGAAATGTCATGTCTGAGGTCAATGTGTGGTGTGAATATAATGCAGAGAATTCGGAGTTTGGAAATTAGGAGGAGGTGCGGGATTACCAAAACGATTGTCCAGAGAGCTGAGGAGGGGTTGTTGAGGTGGTTTGGACATGTAGAGAGAATGGAACGAGACAGAGTGACTTCGAGAGTGTATAAATCTGTAGTGGAGGGAAGGCGGGGTAGGGGTCGGCCTAGGAAAGGGTGGAGGGAGGGGTAAAGGAAGTTTTGTGTGCGAGGGCTTGGACTTCCAGCAAGCATGTGTGAGCGTATTTGATAGGAGTGAATGGAGGCATATGGTTTTAATACTTGACGTGCTGTTGGAGTGTGAGCAAAGTAACATTTATGAAGGGATTCAGGAAACCGGCAGGCCGGACTTGAGTTCTGGAGATGGGAAGTACAGTGCCGGCACTCTGAAGGAGGGTGTTAATGTTGCAGTTTTATAACTGTAGTGTAAAGCACCCTTCTGGCAAGACAGTGATGGAGTGAATGATGATGAAAGTTTTTATTTTCGGGCCACCCTGCCTTGGTGGGAATCGGCCGAGGTGTTAATAAAAAATATATATATATATATATATATATATATATATATATATATATATATATATATATATATATATATATATATATCCTATTGTGATTCTCTTTGTAATATTGTTTATTTAATTTGGTCTAGATAAATAAACAGACACCGGTCAGTTTATTAAGTTTAAACACTATCGGCTGCATGAGGGTCATGAAGCCTGTAGTCCACCATTACTCAGGAATACTTTAATTGCTAAAATAGGGATTAAAGTAAATTCTCATTGTATATATACCGAGAGTTATATATTTCTTGGAGTATATACGCTGAGAGCTACATACTTCTCCGTGTATATAACATACTTCTCATTGTATATACACTGAGAGCTACATCTCTGTGTATATATACTCAAGAGATTACACACCTCTCGGTGTATATACCCTGAGAGATATACACTTCTCGGTGTATATACCCTGAGAGATATACACTTCTCGGTGTATATACCCTGAGATATATACACTTCTCGGTGTATATACCCTGAAAGATATACACTTCTCGGTGTATATACCCTGAGATATATACACTTCTCGGTATATATAGTAATCACCTGATACCCATCGTGAGGGCAGTAGTTGGAAAATTACGAGAGGCACATTAGATATGATAACATTTCAAGAAACTTCAAGTGAATTGATTATATGGATAACACTCTCGTGATATACCTGAAGATATAACTTCGGTGTAGGATATACCCGGTGAAAGATATATACACTTCTCGGTGTATATCCTGATTACACTTCATCGTGATACGAGTATTACACTTTCGAGATATATAGTAATCACCTGATACCCTCGTGCAGATGGAAACTTCGAGAGGAATTAGTATGTACATTTGAAAAGAATTATAATTGAGGTATAAATTTGTACCATAGTTGTAAGGGAATACAGGTGTTTGTGGGCACACATGTTTACATTTCAGTCTCGCATCACGAGTGACGAACGTTCAGATCTGAACGTATCCTGGAAGTCCGATGGAATACGTCGGAGCAGGGATGAGTTGACTGGCGATGGGGAGGGGGGTGAGTAGGAGGAGGGGGGTATGGGAAGACAAGTTGATAACTCACCTTACATCCACCGCCCACGCCTCCTCTTGCCTTCTCCTACCTGGGAAGTAAGCGGGTAATTCCACTTGTCCTGCTCCCTCCTCCTCTTCCAGACCCACCCACCCACGAACTTCCTCCTCTTCCCAACTCATCAGCCCACCCACCCACGACCTTCCCCTCCTCCCAACTCACAAACCCATCCACTAAGCTGTAAATAATAAGATTTTACAAGGACCTAGTGAAAATAAATAATCTTGCGACAACATCTGCACCTTAAAGGATCTAAGTCTTATTTCTGCCAGTAGTGTCATGTGACAGTTCTTTGTAGGTGTGTTGCTGTACACTCTTAGCCTCACTCTTTACAACACCTGAAGAGATTTTTACTCGGCACCCTTTATTTTCGGGAGTTCAACCCAACCAAGTGCAAAGTCATGAAGATCGGGGAAGGGCAAAGAAGACCGCAAACAGAGTACAGTCTAGGGGCCAACGACTACAAACCTCGCTCAAGGTAAAGGATCTGAGGCGCACATCAACCAAATAACTGCTGCAGCATATGGGCGACTAGCGAACCCTATGTAATTTATATATATGAGGGCGTGCATGGTAATTGGACCTTTTGAGAGAGTTGAGCTATATCTGCTCTTAAGGAAGTTCGGCTGCAGCTCATCTGTTTCTTCAGGATTTTGAAGTACGAATACGATCCCCCATGCACGCATTGAGGTAGAGGGGATCGGCGTTATATGAAATCTGGCCAAACGTTTCCTCAACAGTGATTCCCAAATGTTGTACAAGTGTCTCATTCTTCAGTCCCTCTTATGTATGATGGAAGACTGTTGGTCCCCTTATACATATTGTGTTTTCTCTTAGTGTACTCATGGCACCCCTGATTTTCATTGGGGTAGTTTGCACTGTCTGCCGAGCCTCTTGCTTTCGTAGGGAGTGATTTCGAGGTGTAAATTATGATGGGTCAATCTCGCCTGTATCCCAGGAAGTACAGGTCGGGAGACCTCAAACGTTCTCAGTAATTTAGGTGTTTGACTGACTTTATACATTTATCACATTTTCTCTGTCTGCAATTTCTGTTATATTGAAAGGGGCTGTTATTGTATAGTAATATTCCAGCCTAGAAAGTACAAGTGACTTAAGGAGGACCATCATTGGTTTGGCATTTGTTGTTTTGAAGGTTCTCGTTATTCATCCTATCATTTTTCTTGACGGGTGTGATAATAACATACTGTTATGATCCTTGATCTGGCATTATCGCTCCTAAGTCCTTCATCTTAGTTTCTCGCTCTATTATTGGTTACAGTTAGATTTATACATTCTCGTTTTTATTTCCTCCTTTTTTCCCATACCAGAGTAACTGAAATTTGTCCTCATTGAACATCATGTTTTTAGTAGCCTACTGGTTTATATTTTCCTGGCGATTTACAATGTCCTTAGTGGATGTCCCTCTCATACAAATTCTAGTATCGTCTGCAGAGGATGATGTGCTATGAATTATGTCCATGTCTATGTCGGATATGAAGATGAGGGTAAAAGAATAGGAGCTGAGTACAGTGCTTTGAGGAACAGACCTTCTCACTGTAGCAGTCTCTGACTTGACTCTCTTTGTATCTTTTCCTGAAAACTCCAGAACTGCAGACTCAGCCACCATTTTCAACACTATCATCAAAAAACATCTTATCTCACTAACACACCCCACCATCACCTAAATATATGAAAACCACCGATTCACGCACACAAACACACACACACATCCTCCTCATCTACACCAACACTGACCCAAAGGACAGTAAACACAAAATCCCGAATATAGCTATTGTCTAATAAATCTCAAACTAGTTTTAAGTTTGCCTGATATACTACTTCAATATAGGAGCTTTAATAGAAACTGTGTAACAAGCCATGACAAAACCATTCTCAATACTAATTTTACAATCTAAATATTCTGAACTACCTCACTATTGTAATCTATTTAATCATTTGAAATTTGTATTCATTTGTAATTTGTAAAATATATTAAAAACTAGTAGTAGTCTGCCTGAAATGCCCAGCATGCCCAGGCATGCTGGGCATACTATTGGCCATCTTTGTAATTATTGTCTTATAAATGTAAACCACACATTGTAATCCTTACACAGAAATAAAATAATCTGAATCTGAATCATTATTCATTTTGCATGCATTTTGTGAGCTATTACACCATGGCAAAGTCTGTGTATTCTACATCCGATTTTTTGTCCTCTTTTCAGTACATCGAAGACCATAGTTTAGTGATCCAGTAGTTGGAGGAGCGACCTGCTCTGAACCCATGCTGTCCTGGGGTGCGACACTTGACAACACATACGTGAACCCATGCTGTCCTGGGGTGCGACACTTGACAACACATACGTGAACCCATGCTGTCCTGGGGTGCGACACTTGACAACACATACGTGAACCCATGCTGTCCTGGGGTGCGACACTTGACAACACATACGTGAACCCATGCTGTCCTGGGGTGCGACACTTGACAACACATACGTGAACCTATGCTGTCCTGGGGTGCGACACTTGACAACACATACGTGAACCTATGCTGTCCTGGGGTGCGACACTTGACAACACATACGTGAACCCATGCTGTCCTGGGGTGCGACACTTGACAACACATACGTGAACCCATGCTGTCCTGGGGTGCGACACTTGATAACACATACGTGAACCCATGCTGTCCTGGGGTGCGACACTTGATAACACATACGTGAACCCATGCTGTCCTGGGGTGCGACACTTGACAACACATACGTGAACCCATGCTGTCCTGGGGTGCAACACTTGACAACACATACGTGAACCCATGCTGTCCTGGGGTGCAACACTTGACAACACATACGTGAACCCATGCTGTCCTGGGGTGCGACACTTGACAACACATACGTGAACCCATGCTGTCCTGGGGTGCGACACTTGACAACACATACGTGAACCCATGCTGTCCTGGGGTGCGACACTTGACAACACATACGTGAACCCATGCTGTCCTGGGGTGCGACACTTGACAACACATACGTGAACCCATGCTGTCCTGGGGTGCGACACTTGATAACACATACGTGAACCCATGCTGTCCTGGGGTGCGACACTTGACAACACATACGTGAACCCATGCTGTCCTGGGGTGTGACACTTGACAACACATACGTGAACCCATGCTGCCCTGGGGTGCGACACTTGACAACACATACGTGAACCCATGCTGTCCTGGGGTGCGACACTTGACAACACATACGTGAACCCATGCTGTTCTGGGGTGCGACACTTGACAACACATACGTGAACCCATGCTGTCCTGGGGTGCGACACTTGACAACACATACGTGAACCCATGCTGTCCTGGGGTGCGACACTTGACAACACATACGTGAACCCATGCTGTCCTGGGGTGCGACACTTGACAACACATACGTGTATCCATCTTGCTTATTAAAACTCTCTCAAAGATTTTGTTTTTACGTGGTATACCTTTCTCGGCTCGCGCAGCGACCCAAACAAGCCTTATTTATCAATATATTTTTTAACATTGCGCTGCATGGATAACTTTTATCCAACGTTTTAGTAAGTCTAGAGATCTGGATTTGTCTTATACATCATATCTCTGCCTGGTCATGGCCCGGGCCTTGGGGGCGTTGAACCCGGGAACATCCTCCAGATATACTCCAGGTAGTTGGCCCAAGATATGATTTCCGACTGGACTGGAGTTTCTCACACATTTGCACAGCATCTGTCCCTCTGGATGTGACTCGCAACAGTCAGCTAAAACACAGGTGCTTTTAACTATACTGCTAGGTTGGCAAAGGTGGGCCAGCTGGTAGAAATGGGCTGGGTAGTTGAGGTGTGCTGGTTGGTAAAGGCGGGTTGATTTTTGAAGGTGGGCTGGGTAGTACACGTGGCTGGATAGTGGAGGTGGGCTGGGTGGTGGAGGTGGGCTGGGTGGTGGAGGTGGGCTGGGTAGTGGAGGTGGGCTGGGTAATGGAGATGGGCTGGGTGGTAATAGGTAGACTGTGTGGTGAAGGTGGGCTCGGTGGTGGAGGTGGGCTGGGTGGTGGAGGTGGGCTGGGTAGTGGAGGTGGGCTGGGTAATGGAGATGGGCTGGGTGGTAATAGGTAGACTGAGTGGTGAAGGTGGGCTGGGTGGGAAAGGTGGGTTGTATGGTGAAGGTGGGTTGGGTAGTGAAGAATGGCATAAGTTACCCACCAAAGACTAAGATAAGATAAGCCTTATCACATGACTGTTACACTGCCCCCCCCCTCCCCTTCTCTCCCAGGCTCATACCATCACCAAGAAACAAACTTTATGAAAGAGTTGAAACAGACTATGAAAAAAAAGAGTTGAATCACTTAATCTTTTCTCTCTAACTAAGGAAACGGACACTAAGAGATCACATTCCATTCATTAAAGTATCAATTGGTTTAGATACACTCCAACATGAAGAACTATTTGAAGTGCAGAATGAATCCATAACTCGAAATACTGAAATGAAACTTCGGTGCATAAGATGCAACACAAACATATGCAAAGTTTATAGCAGAGTAGAACACGCTACTCGCTGAAGCTGTAAACGCAAAGACAATACAGTCATTTAAAAGAATCAGCTGAACAAGCACTCAGATATTACGCTGGGGCGCTAAACTCAACCCATTCTTGATGTCTGTTCAGTGTCTGCATCAAGGCGAACAGTTAACTACGAGCCAACCACGTTACTACGAGCCAACCACGTTACTACGAGCCAACCACGTTACTACTAGCCAACCACGTTACTACGAGCCAACCACGTTACTACTAGCCAACCAAGTTACTACTAGCCAACTACGTTACTACTAGCCAACCACGTTACTACTAGGCAACCACGTTACTACGAGCCAACTTCGTTACTACGAGCCAACCACATTACTACGAGCCAACCTCGTTACTACGAGCCAACCACGTTACTACTAGCCAACCACGTTACTACTAGCCAACCACGTTACTACTAGCCAACCACGTTACTACTAGCCAACCACGTTACTACGAGCCAACCTCGTTACTACGAGCCTACCACGTTACTACGAGCCAACCACGTTACTACTAGGCAACCACGTTACTACTAGCCAACCACGTTACTACTAGGCAACCACGTTACTACGAGCCAACCTCGTTACTACGAGCCAACCACGTTACTACTAGCCAACCACGTTACTACTAGCCAACCACGTTACTACTAGCCAACCACGTTACTACTAGCCAACCACGTTACTACTAGCCAACCATGTTACTACGAGCCAACCTCGTTACTACGAGCCTACCACGTTACTACGAGCCAACCACGTTACTACGAGCCAACCACGTTACTACTAGCCAACCACGTTACTACGAGCCAACCTCGTTACTACGAGCCTACCACGTTACTACGAGCCAACCACGTTACTACTAGCCAACCACGTTACTACGAGCCAACCACGTTACTACGAGCCAACCTCGTTACTACGAGCCAACTACGTTACTACGAGCTAACCACGTTACTACGAGCCAACCACGTTACTACGAGCCAACCACGTTACTACGAGCCAACCTCGTTACTACGAGCCAACTACGTTGCTACGAGCTAACCACGTTACTACGAGCCAACCACGTTACTATTACGAGCCAACCACGTTACTACTAGCCAACCACGTTACTACTAGTAATAGTAGTGATAGTGGTAGTAGAAGTAAATGGTTGTGCTAGTCATAGTTACGATAGGAACAGTACTAATTAAGTATAGGTAGATGTAGTCTATACCTTCCATCTCGTACAAATTTCAAGCCATTTTATCTCTGTGCTAATGTATACTTTCCACTTGTGTTCACACCAGGAGTGGTTAGAGGGAGTGGATAATGATTTTTATTATTGTACTTTAGAATATCAACCGAATGAAAGAAGTGAACCTTTTTGCAGACCAACGCTCATGGTTAATAGTTCCAGACATGACTTTACAGGTTATAAATATTTGACGAAGTATTGTATAGGCTGTCAGCTGAGAGTAATGATCAACCTTTAATTTACGAATGTAATTATTTTCTAAGCATCGTACAATTTTTAGAAAATAAATGGGTTTTGGTTCTCAGAGCGGACGATGCAGAAGACTCGAACCCGAGGCCCTGCAAAGCAAACTTTATTTGGGTTACTTATCCAGGAGGGTTAATAACTTAGGATAACTTAAGGCAGCTAGGCATTTTAGGTCCAGGATATAATCCACAAGTCAACTAAATACTTGGTCTCTATTTACTGCTAGG
This sequence comes from Cherax destructor, assembly GCA_009830355.1. Classification (NCBI taxonomy): domain Eukaryota; kingdom Metazoa; phylum Arthropoda; class Malacostraca; order Decapoda; family Parastacidae; genus Cherax; species Cherax destructor. The sequence goes on along the minus strand of WNWK01014139.1, from coordinate 32,841 downwards.
TTACAACAGCAAGTGCTGAGACTTGCTCATAACGCCTCGCCCCGCCCAGGATTCGACCCGGGTCCTTTCGCTTGTGAAATGAATGCTCTATCACTTGAGCTACTAAGTACATATATAATGATTGTTGTCCCCCTCATCTTAATACCCGTCTACTTTCTCTGATATAATAAGATTATCTCAACCAGCATGCTTATTCAAGCTACTGATACTTACGTCGCGGTGTCATTAAATAACCAAGTCAAAATTTGTCAACCATGTTTATGGTGGGAGTCTCAGGTTTCTGGCTTCTCCTCTTTTGAACTACATACGACCACCTCGTGGACTCTGTAGTACTCATCATTTAAACTGTGTACTGGGTCTGCTTCTATAACTTCCTCGTTTAGTTTATTCCACGTCCTGGGGTTGAGAAAGCAGTTCCTGAACCTCTATCATATTTATGTTTCTAACTTCCAACACTGCCTCCTTGTCCCCGGTCACTGTCAGCCTTCTTATATAATGCTTTACATACATTTTTAATTTTTAATTAACATGTCAGCTTAACTGACTGGCTCGTAAATAAAGTGGTCTTAATTGTGAGGTTGCTTGACGTAGTCAGCAGCAAGCATATCATCCATCACAGGGAGGAAGTACCATTTCTACTTCAATGTCAACATGCTATTTTTAAGATGAAGGAGGAACCGCCCAAAAAAATGCTATTAATGACGTCAACATGATTCCTCGGTGTGATAAGTGGAAACTTGTGACGCACAAATGATTAATAACCGATTTGAGTATAAGTATGATATAGGTCGGGGCTCAGGCGTCGCAGGGGACGCTGTTGGGCAAGACTGTATCCTTATTCAACTGTCACAGCTGCCTGCGCTTGCAAATATGGCGAGAGGTGTGTGATGAAGCAACCTGGCCTGTGTACCCGTCTCTCCTGACACACTCCGCTGCCAGTGTTACTTTACTGTATATAGCTAACGTATTTGAAGACACAGATACACTTCCTGGAAGGTGGTACACAACCTTAAGATGTGTCACTTAACCTTAAGATACGGTCGACTTGTGATCTTCCTGAGAGGATAATACACGATCTAAATTTAGTGTCTTAAATAAGGACAGGAAGAGTAAGCTTGTTCCTACACCGAGAATGATTTGAACTAAAAGCCTTCTCATGCAATTATCTTGTGATTGGATGCTAAAAGATTACAGACATAATCTTAGTGTTGGTTTGGCTAACATGTTATAGTAATAGGAATTTTAATATGTTAACTGGAGGATAGTGCACCAGATGGTGATGGTGTTGTCCTGGAGGACAGGGCATAAAATGGAGATAGTGGCCCTGGTGATGCAACAGGTAAAGACAATGTTATACAGTTTCCAGAGTTACAAAGTAGCGATACTCCTGGAGATGGAACAAAAGGGGATGATGCCTCGGGAAATAGTGTTGACACATTACCAGTAAAAACTGGCGGAAGCGCTGATGTCCTTACAGGGGCGGTAGGTAGTGGGGAAACAGAAAAAAAAAAATGCACCAGTAGGGAATGCAGCCACAAAAAATCCTGGCAAACAAAAATCCAATCTATGCAAATTCTATGCCTTGGGTATCTGCAGACATGGTATATCTGGAAAAAACAGGTGGGACATGCCTTTTGATCATCCAAAAAAATGCCGCACCCACATGACAACAGGAGGGTGCAACTCTTCTTCTTGTAACTTATTTCACCCTGAAATGTGTCACTCGTCAGTCCATGAAAGACAATGGTACAACATATACTGTCCTTCACACCATCTAAAGGGGACAAGAAGATACAGATCACCCAGACCATGGAAAACAAAAGAGGGAAGCCAAAACCTCTCCAGAGGTTTTTTAGTGCCAAGAAGGAAAAAAAGACTGGCAAGAAATGACAGAAATCCTACACCAACCGAAAACCCTCTCTGGAGTAGAGGGCCAGTCAATGGCCTCCACTCCAGAACAACAGATATTAATGCCAGAAAACAAAGCCCCCCCCCCTAAATTCCATTAATATAACGACATTTATCTTTGTAAACATAGGGTCTAAAGCAGTCAACAAACAACAAAATTCCTTATATCAAGGGACTGCTCACGGAGTCAAATGCATTGTTTGCGGCTTTTACAGAGACCCACATAAAGGATTATTTTGACAACAAAATATGGATCCCAGGTTATAACCTATTCAGACGTGACAGACAAAATAGGCAACAAGGGAGGAAGGGGTTGGCCTGTACGTCACAGAGTCGCTCATTTGCTCAAAACTACTAAACACCTCAAATGATGTAGTTGAACTTTTGGCAGTAAAGATCGAAAACCAAAATCTTGTCATTGTGGTGGTACACAAGCCTCAGGATGCAACTTCTCAGCAATTCCAAGAACAGCTTTTGAAAATTGACTACTGTCTGGAAAATCTCCCAACTCCTGACCCAAACATCTTGCTACTGGGGGATTTCAACTTGAGACACCTAAAAGGGAGGAGTGTAGCAAATAATGTTTTAGCAGACTTCACCCCAGGAGGCAGCTCAGATGAAAATTCCCACACACATGAGCTATTAAATCTCTGCACCAAATTCACCTTAAATCAGCAAATAATAGAGCCTACAGGACTAGAAAATACACTGGACCTCATCGACGATCTGATACGTAATATAACCCTATCAAAGACAATACACTCAGATCACAACATAATATAGGTACAGACATGTATGCACAGGGCTCCTGACCAGCAAAATGTGATCAGTTATGAAGGTGCGTTCACAAAATTCAACTTCAAAAACAAAAACATGCACTGGGAACAAGTCAACCATGTCCTAAATGAAACAAGCTGGGAAGATATCCATATCAACATGGATCCGAACCTTTGCCTAGAAAAAAATTAACTCTGTGGCACTTGAGGTCTGCTTAAGGCACATTTCATTAAGAAACAGAAAGAGAAGATGTAAACTAGAAAGAGAGAGACGCTCCCTATACAGGCGAAGGCGAAGAATCACAGAGCTGCTTAGAGGGGCTAGTATATCTGAAATACGAAAGGAGGCACTGGTCAGAGAAAGATCAAATATCGAACTTAAGCTTTAGGAATCTTACAGGAGACAAGAATCTCACGAAGAACTTAAAGCCATAAATGAAATTGAAAGAAACCCAAAATACTTCTTCTCTTATGCCAAATCTAACTCAAAAACAACATCCAGTACTGGATCCCTGGGACCTACACAGATGACAGCGAAGAAATGATTGAGATATAAAGTCCCAATATGACTCAGTGTTCAGTGAGCCATCAACCAGATTCAGGGTCGACAATCTAAATTATTTTTTTATGACCGAGACTCAAAATCTGGTCATTTCAAAAATCTCTGATATTATCCTAACACCACAAGACTTCGAAAAAGCAATTAATGACAAGCTCATGCATTCTGCCCCAGCCCCAGACTCGTGGAACTCCGTGTTTATCAAGAACTACAAGAAGCCCCTGTCACGTGCCTTCAGCATTCTATGGAGAGGGAGCATGGACACAAGAGTCATCCCACAGTCACTAAAAACAACAGACATAGCCCCACTCCGCAGAGGTGGCAGTAAAGAAATTGCAAAGAACTACAGACCGATAGCGCTAACATCCCATATCATAAAAAAAATTGAAAGGGTTCTAAGAAGAAAGATCGCCAACTACCTAGATACCCATAAATTACCCAACTCAGGGCAACACGGGTTTAGAGCAGGTCGGTCTTGCCTGTCCCAGCTACTGGACCACTATGACAAGGTCCTGGATGTTTTAGAGGATAAACAAAATGCAGAAGTATACACAGAATTTGCGAAAGCCTTTGATAAGTGCGACCATGGTGTAATAGCGCACAAAATGCGGACAAAGGAATAACAGGAAAAATTGGTAGATGGATCTATAACTTCCTAACAAATAGAATAAAAAAAAATTAATAGTAAACAGAGTAGAATCTGAGGCGGCTATAGTGAAAAGCTCTGTTCCACAAGGCACAGTATTCGCTCCCATTCTGTTCCTCATCCTCATATCTGACATAGACAGAGATGTAAGCCATAGCTTCGTGTCTTCCTTTGTGGATGACACCCGAATTGCCATGACAGTGTCCTCCATCGAAGACACCGCAAGACTCCAACTGGACTTCAACCAAATCTTTAAATGGGCCGCAGAAAACAACATGAAGTTCAATGAAGAGAAATTTCAACTACTCAGATATGGAAAACTTGAGGAAATTAAAACTTTATCAGGGTATAAAACAAATTCTTACCACACAATAGAGCGAAAAAGTAATGTGAAGGACCTGGGAGTGATAATGTCAGAGGATCTCACCTTCAACGACAACAACAATATATCTACATTATCTGCTAGAAAAATGATAGGATGGATAATGAGAACCTTCAAAACTAGTAACAACAAGCCCATGAAGATTCTCTTTCAAGGCAGGCGAAATTGCTGACCTGGAGGATGTACAGAGAACTTTCATGGCACAAATACGCTCGATAAAGTACCTAAATTGCTGGGAACAGTTGAAGTCCCTTGATTTGTATTCCTTGGAACGAAGGCGAGAAAGATAAATGATAATATACACTTGTAAAATCCTAGAGGGATTAGTACCAAATCTACACACGAAAATCACTCCCTGTGAAAGCAAAAGTCTCGGCAGGAGATGCAACATTTTCCCAATGAAAAGCAGGGGCGCCACGAGTACACTGAGAGACAACACAATAAGTGTCAGGGGCCCAAAACTGTTCAACTGCCTCCCAGCATACATAAGGGGGATTACCAATAGACCCCTGTCTGTCTTCAAGAAGGCACTGGACAGGCACCTAAAATCAGTACCTGACCAGCCGGGCTGTGGTTAGTACGGCGGCTTGAGTCGGCCAGCAGTAACAGCCTGGTTGATCAGACCCTGATCCACCACGAGGCCTGGTCTCAGACCGGGCCGTGGGGGCGTTGACCTCTGAAACCCTCTACAGGTATATTCCAGGTAATGTCATCATGGATACAATACTGAGCAATATCTTGATTATTATTACTATTATCATAAAGTAGTAGTCGGGAAATGGGAGGTAATTAGGTTGTGTCCATGAAAATGGGAGGTAATTAGGTTGTGTCCATGAAAATGGGAGGTAATTAGGTTGTGTCCATGAAAATGGGAGGTAATTAGGTTGTGTCCATGAAAATGGAAGGTAATTAGGTTGTGTCCATGAAAATGGGAGGTAATTAGGTTGTGTCCATGAAAATGGGAGGTAATTAGGTTGGTCCATGAAAATGGGAGGTAATTAGGTTGTGTCCATGAAAATGGGAGGTAATTAGGTTGTGTCCATGAAAATGGGAGGTAATTAGGTTGTGTCCATGAAAATGGGAGGTAATTAGGTTGTGTCCATGAAAATGGGAGGTAATTAGGTTGTGTCCATGAAAATGGGAGGTAATTAGGTTGTGTCCATGAAAATGGGAGGTAATTAGGTTGTGTCCATGAAAATGGGAGGTAATTAGGTTGTGTCCATGAAAATGGGAGGTAATTAGGTTGTGTCCATGAAAATGGAGTTTAACTCCATTTTTTCATCTAACAATTTTTCAGTTATTTGTGAAAAAGCTTGTCTCTAAAGCTTTTAATTAATTCACTCTCAAAGACACAATGATGCAAGGTATGAAAATAAGAGACCAGAGACCAGTGCAGTATTGTGACGAAGAGGAGGTGTCCTTACAATAGTCAAGTTATCCCAGACTGGTCTCAGTACACCTGTGCCGTCTACACTCTTCCCCTTCCCCTCTTCAAACACGTGTTTATACACACAGCAATATATATACAATATACATTAGTTAATCATATATTCAAATTAGTTCTATGCGCATGAGTTAGGCATAACCCCCCCCCCCTACGACTCCCACACCTTCCTCTGCTACCTCAACACCTCTTGCACCTCCAGCGTTCATTCTCATCTTTCCAAATTAGCAAATGAATCTGCAATGCGGTTGTGGTTATTTTCTTAGAGAAAAGCAATGAATCATACTCTTGGCTCATTCATTGTTGACTCGTAAGCAGCAACATTGACCAGGAATGTTTTGAACATTATGACCTGAAAAGCCTCTTGCGTGATGGTTGTATTGGTCAACATAGTTCCTGTCTAACCTTGTAAAATGCTGTGTGTCGGCATAGCCAGACAATGTGCTGGTCTACAGGTATATCTCTGGAAGTCAGCATCACCTGCTGATAGGTAACGTTTGTTAGGAAACAGGACAAGTGTTTCCTGACGCGGGTCTTCGTCACATGATGACCCGCAGCTGGAGCTTTTGGTCATCTGACCGAGGCCTTCCGCTGGCTTACCGTCCACCCCTTTAAAAAAAATAAGTTATAATTATAACCATTTTTCAGCAGCTGATGTAAACCTAAACCAGATATAAACTTTGCCTGAGTACCTATCGTCACACTTTGCGTCATTATGTGCCGGAATGTGACATAATGAATTAATTAAGAAATAATTCACTCACAAATTTTCAAGAGATGTTCAAAGAGTTTTAACAAAAGTGACATATTTTAATATATTGTAAATAACTCATAAATATTTAAACTTGTCTAAATTCAACCACCATTCTAAAAAATATAAGATATTGTAAATAGCTCACATGATATATATGGGATGACTACCGTCCACACGATATATTGGCATGAGTGCCACCCAAAGATGTGCATGGGGTGCCACACACACATGTCAAAGTATCTTTATATAAAACGCAATATATATACAATAAGTGGAGCAGCAGTGGTGTAAATAACAACAAATACAGAGCTGGAGGAATTATTATTGTGTTGAGAGAGAGAGATGCAGCTCCTGGGACGCGCAAGGTAATTAAGTTTGATCTGAGGAAGGGAAGCTCCAGTTCCTCAGATCTAGAGACCTCCGCCAGCAGTGTTGTACCTCCGCTGCAGCTGGGCTGTTCAACATAAATAAAATATATCACAATATGTCACATTGTGCCCCGGTCACTGCTGGTATATTCTTTATTTCATTACCTCGTTATAACAGGTCAAAAATAAGACTCAAGGAAAAATCATATTTATGTACATTTCTGACTTGAAAACCTGATACACGAGAACATAATGGACATTACCTCGACAATGATACATCATATATCAATACTGATACATACACCAAGTTTGTCAAGGCTTTATTTGGGCAGAAATAAAGTTAGTGGAGTATAATATAAAGTGTTTTGGGAGAAGAGTCGTTCTTCACCCTGACAACACTCAGACTTACAACTTAATAATAGTTTATTTGGACATGATACAAAGAATTACATTTGGTTATTGAGATTACATGAGGTGTACATGCCAAAAGCCCCTAGTATGCAGGGCATTTTGGGCAGACTTAAAATTAACTTAAAACTAAATTGTAAGAATTTTTGTAGATAGTATACAATGAGTAAAGGTGAGTATTTAAGCTATGAAATTTGAACATAGTTTAGACATGACAACTTATTACAATTATTTAACCCTAAAGAGGCAATGAATTCAATTAAATTTAGTCGACGTTGAGCAATATTTCTCTGAAATATAATGGCGTTATTGAGGTATGAGAAATAAATAAATGTTCACGAAATGGAGGTGTTGAGTCATGCGCGTGGCAGCGGTGCCGTGTGCGCTGCCTGACCTCCTATATTTCTCTCCTGTTATATTTATTTATTTGCTTGTTATTAAACTGGAATAAAGTATTTGTTTGTAGCTTTGAAAAAGAGATATGCCATGGCCTCCCCGCCTACTGCATTGTTTCGTGTACTTTGTAACTGTGATCTTGTGTGCCTGTAGAAGGTGTTACCAACCCTTCGTCAGTATTTTGTTGCAGCTTTTGTACTCACCTAATTGTGGTTGCAGGGGTCGAGACTCAGCTCCTGGCCCCCGCCTCTTCACTGGTCGCTACTGGGTCCCTTCTCTCCCCTCTCCATGAGCTTTATCATACCTCGTCTTAAAGCTATGTATGGTTCCTGCCGCCACTACATCACTTGCTAGACTATTCCACTTCCTCTGTGTGTGTGTGTGTGTGTGTGTGTATGGTTGCAGGGGTAGAGATAAATTCTAGGATAAAAAAAAAGACTGACTTATTTCGATTAAGTGTTAATAACTTATCTCTGCCAATTCTTTAAATATACATCATTTTTTTTAAATCCATAAGCCAATTTTCTCTTAACATGCGATGAGCAGTTTGCTATCAACCATTTCTCCATACGTGAAGGATGTTTATATATATATATATATATATATATATATATATATATATATATATATATATATATATATATATATATATATATATATATATATATATATATATATATATATATATATATATATATATATATATATATATATATATATATATATATATATATATATATATATATATGTCGTGCCGATTAGGTAAAACTTGGGATTTTGGCTTAAATAGCAACGCTCACCTTGCCATATAAGACAAGTGAAAATTTTGTATGCAATAATTTCGCCAAAATCATTCTGAACATAACGAAAAATATATTTCATTGTCTTTGTTTATTATTAAATTAATGTTAACGTATCTAAAATATATTTAGTTGGGTTAGGCTAAATTAAATTGTGCTTGTTGTAATAAGGTTAGGTAGGTTTTCAAAGTTTCTCTTGGTACAAAATTATAAATCCTTACATTAACATAAATGAAAAAATATATCTTTAAACGTATAAGAATTTTTTTCGAAAGAACTTAATTTAGATGAGTTCTTGCTAATTGACCAGTTTTACCTAATCGGCAGACATATATATATATATATATATATATATATATATATATATATATATATATATATATATATATATATATATATATATATATATATATGTCGTGCCGATTAGTAAAACTTTGATTTTATTAAATAGCAACGCTCACCTTGCCATATAAGACAAGTGAAAATTTGTGTATGCAATAATTTCGCAAAATCATTCTGAACATAACGAAAAATATATTTCATTGTGTTTGTTTATTATTAAATTAATGTTAACGTATCTAAAATATATTTAGTTGGGTTAGGCTAAATTAAATTGCGCTTGTTGTAATAAGGTTAGGTAGGTTTTCAAAGTTTCTCTTGGTACAAAATTATAAATTCTTTCATTAACATAAATGAAAAAATATATCTTTAAACGTATAAAATTTAAGATTATTTAATATATAATAGTTTATAAAATATATATATATATATATATATATATATATATATATATTATTGCTATATATATATATATATATATATATAATATTATATATATATATATATATATATATTATATATATATATATATATATATATATATATATATATATATATATATATATATAATATATATATATATATATATAATATATATATATATATATATATATATATATATATATATATATATATATATATATATATATATATATATATATATATATATATATATATAATATATATATATATAATTATATATATATATATATATATAATATATATATAATAATTATATATATATATATATATAATATATATATATATATATATATATATATATATATATATATATATATATATATATATATATATATATATATATATATATATATATATATAATATAATATAATATAATATATATATATATATATATATATATATATATATATATATATATATAATATAATATATATATATTATATATATTATATATATTTTATATATATATATATATATATATATATATATATATATATATATATATATATATATATATATATTATTTTTATTACTTAATGATTGTGTTTCTGTCAAACTTATTTATTATTATTATTATTTTTTATTATTATATATAATTAATATTATTATTTTTATTATTATTATTGTTGTTGTTGTTGTTATTATTATTATTATTATTATTATTATTATTATTATTATTATTATTATTATTTGGCTATATATATTTTACCTTGAATTGCGGTACACCTACCATGGTAATGTGAAGTGGGTACGAGGTGCCTCCCTGGAGACAGCATACACTGACCTTGATACAAGGATGTGCACTATATCAGTGATAGGTAGTGTGAGTGTTGAAGGTGTTGCCAGGTGCTGGTAGGTATGCTGGTAGGTGGTGCTGGTATGTATGCTGGTATATGGTGGTGATAGAAGATATGCTGGTAGGTGGTGGTGATAGAAGATATGCTGGTAGATGGTGGTGATAGAAGATATGCTGGTAGATGGTGGTGATAGAAGATATGCTGGTAGTGGTGGTGATAGGAGATATGCTGGTAAGGGGGTGATAGAGATATGCGGTGATGGTGAAAAAGATATGCTGGTAGATGATGTTAGGTATGCTGGTAGGTGATGTTGGGTATGCTGGTAGGTGATGTTGGGTATGCTGGTAGGTGATGTTGGGTATGCTGGTAGGTGATGTTGGGTATGCTGGTAGGTGATGCTAGGTATGCTGGTAGGTGATGCTAGGTATGCTGGTAGGTGATGTTGGGTATGCTGGTAGGTGATGTTGGGTATGCTGGTAGGTGATGTTAGGTATGCTGGTAGGTGAGTTAGGTATGCTGGTAGGTGATGCTAGGTATGCTGGTAGGTGATGTTGGGTATGCTGGCAGGTGGTGATGGTAGTTACGGTTATGATAGATGATGGTAACTACATCAGTAAAAGTGGTAGTGGTATTAGTGGTCACGAACTAAAGACGGTACCAGGAAGGCAGCTGGCACAACCACGCCTTCATCTCCCCAGACAACACCGCATTTATTACATTGTTATTTCACCAATGGAACACACTAATTACGTTCATGGGACTGTGCATTCACCACTCTTACTCTACAATGGTTTTAACCAATCTCAGTTGAAAACAGATTTGTCATACCAAGGTAAATTATTGTCATTTTTATTAATTTGCAAACAATGTGAATGTAATAAAAATATGAACAGTGATAAATTATAAAAGACATTTCTTTTTTACACAGGTCAATTTTACAGACTAAAAGCTGTTATCGTACCGCTGGTCATTTCCAAGCCCAGCCCTGTCTAAGGTGAACTAGCTCCCCCAAGTATGTGACCCACAACAGTCTGCTAATACTCAGGTACCTACTTACTGCTAGGTGAACATGGGCAGTAAGTGTAAGGAAACATGCTCAACGTTTCTATCCGGCCGGGGATCGAACCACAGACACTCAGTATGTGAGCTGATTGCGCTACCAACCAAGCCATGGTATTGCATTAAAAGGTTAGACTGCAAGAAAAAGTCAGATATGTGACTAATGAAGTACAAACCTAGCAGGTGCAAAAGCATGTATGTAACTTGGTAAATGCGCTAATAAAAACTTAGTATAGACCGAGAAGAAAACAATTCAATCTTTATTTAGTTTGATAACTGTATTGTGCAACTGGAATGGTAAGTAAATTCTGACAATGTTAATTACACTTAGATGCTGTGGATACCTGAATTAACTACACTCTTACACCCACACAATGGACTTCATCCAGTCAGTGAGTCTTTTAACATCCAGGCTTTACGTATTACGCACTCCATACCCATCCTGTGGATGGTAATCATCCATACCCATCCTGTGGATGGTAATCATCCATACCCATCCTGTGGATGGTAATCATCCATACCCATCCTGTGGATGGTAATCATCCATACCCATCCTGTGGATGGTAATCATCCATACCCATCCTGTGGATGGTAATCATCCATACCCATCCTGTGGATGGTAATCATCCATACCCATCCTGTGGATGGTAATCATCCATACCCATCCTGTGGATGGTAATCATCCATACCCATCCTGTGGATGGTAATCATCCATACCCATCCTGTGGATGGTAATCATCCATACCCATCCTGTGGATGGTAATCATCCATACCCATCCTATGAGGTGCATTCTGAGTGTTACAAGGACACATAATGCATCCAGGGACTAGGCTCAAACATTTTATTAGTTAAACAGTTTACAGTAGTACTGAATTATTTTCAAATTTATTGATTTAGTAACAACACCAAAAAACTTTAGGTAACTTCAAAAATTACAAGTTTACAGCAAACCTATTTAGAATTATAGATTCTCTAATCTAAATGACTGGCAAAGGTGATCCATTGATGAAGCAAGGTTGAGATTATGGGCAGAATAAAGTATCCCGTCTCTCTCAACATACGGATATACCAACTTTTTTTTTAATGTTAGTTCGTTATCTTGGTAGTTTGTTCTCGACCATGAATATTACTATAGCTCAAAAGTGCAAACATAAAAATAATATGATACTACTTGGCAGTCTTTGTTTGCTTATAGAGGTGGCATCAAGTTGTATTGTGGCGTTGCCACTTTCTTGAAGTGACCTTGATCATGCTGTGAGTGTCAGCTCTTACTTCCCTCTGGGATTATGTCCTTTCCCCACCTCACGTACACTGGTCCTACTCTAGAGTATGTTGCAGGTAAAATAAGTACACGGTTACAGCACTCGCCGCCTCCCTCCTTGTATTCTTGTGGTAGGCGGTACACAGCTTATCACGTCTGTGCTCCTGGCAGTCTGTGCTCCTGGCAGTCTGTGCTCCTGGCAGTCTGTGCTCCTGGCAGTCTGTGCTCCTGGCAGTCTGTGCTCCTGGCAGTCTGTGCTCCTGGCAGTCTGTGCTCCTGGCAGTCTGTGCTCCTGGCAGTCTGCCCTGCAGCTCCTGGCAGTCTGTGCTCCTGGCAGTCTGTGCTCCTGGCAGTCTGTGCCCTGACAGTCTGTGCTCCTGGCAGTCTGTGCTCCTGGCAGTCTGTGCTCCTGGCAGTCTGTGCTCCTGGCAGTCTCGTCCTCGTCGAGGAAGCGCTGATGCTTCCACTTGTAAGTCCTCACTGCCCACATTCTTATTGGATCATGACGTCATAAACAATGAACAGATAAGCTGCTAGGGTTTATGGTCTCTTCTAGCAATGTTCTGTGTTCCTACTGCAATGCTTACCAAAAATCAAGCCAAGAAAATGTACCATATGTACATGTGGGTTTTTTTTATCAGTATATGAAAAAAAATTGTACGATATTCTCGTTTTCATGTTTTATACCGATATAATTGCGACTAGATAGGGAAGAGGATATACGTATAACAAGTTTTGTGTACAAGTTTTGCATACATAAGCCGGATTACCAATAGACCCCTGGCTGCCTTCAAGAAGGCGCTGGACAGACACCTAAAGTCAGTACCTAATCAGCAGGGCTGTGGTTAGTACGTCGGGTTGCGTGCAGTCAGCAGTAACAGCCTGGTTGATCAGGCCCTGATTCACCACGAGGCCTGGTCACAGACAGGGCCGCGGGGGCGTTGACCCCCGAAACCCTCTCCAGGTATACTCGCCTATTTGTATTTGCAAAGGTCGAATCTCGGCTCCTGACCCCGCCTCCGACTACTACCTCCATCTGTGTTTGCAAGGTTTGAGCTGCAGCTCCAGGGTCTCTCATAATGAATTAAATTATATTAAAGAAGAATCATAAATAAGTTATGTGCATATCACATTAATTTAAGATCTTTATTATGCACTCCATACCCATCCTGTGGGCGGTAGTCAAAAGATTACAGAGGTACATAATGGGCCCAGGAATGGGTCCAGGAATGGGTCCAGGAATGGGTCCAGGAATGGGTCCAGGGATGGGTCCAGGAACTGGTGTATATCACGCATTGTGGCTGCTGCATATGATTATATAGTTACCCAATACAAATGCAGTTTTTTATGATAAAAATTCTCAAAGAAAACAACCTCACAAGGAAACTTTAGGTAGACTGTTCTAAAATTAATTCCTGTATTGTAAGTACGTAAGTAAGTAAGTAAGTTTATTCAGGTATACACAAATACATTTACATACATTATCATACATAGCAGCATATGTGTAGAGATCCTAGGATAACCCAAAAAAGTCAGACAGAGTGACTTATTTCCATTGTGTTGAAGGCTAAACTGAAGTTTTTCGGTTACAATCATAGCTACAAATATTGATAAAGAATTGGTAACCAATGAATGTTGATCCTTGGTGTATTTTTTGGGATAAATTATAGTTTAAGATGATCTGTATTTATAGGAAGTACTAAATCCATAAGATTCACACATCACCTGGGAAATGCGATGGGTGGAGGCATTCATATTTGATCCGAGGATGAGTTAGGCACCTCCATTTTCCCTACTATGGCTAATCCTATCCAGAACGCCCACTATGGCATCAGCATTATATTCATGGGGAAGCGCTAAGTTCATGAAGGCCATACAACGCCTTGGGAAAGTGAGGTAAATAAATTTGATCCCAAAAAATTGGGAGGGTAACTCCCATTCCTTAATTGAGTTCTTCCTAACTTATTGTAATGTTATTAAGTATCCCAGGAGGACCTTTAAGAGGTTGCCTGACCTTTTTTTAGTTTTTTTCCTTCAATATTCTTTTCTTTCGCTCATAACTCGAGAACCTCTCATCCTATCGAATTCAAATTTCAAACCCTTGTGTACAGTAACAAGGACCAAATTCTAGGAACAACTGGCAAGTGCAGCCGCCCTGTGTCCATACTTGTTATTCTAGGTAATTTATATGTGATAATTGTACTTAAGTCTACTTGTCCCTAAATAAACTCACTTATCATGGAATGATTCAAATGACTTCCAAAACCGTCAGCAGCGGATTATTATTATTATAATCAAAACTAAGCGCTAAACCTACCAGGGTTACACAGCATCCACAGCAGCGATGCTTCAAACATTCTTTAAAACGGTTCATCATAGTTGGGCGGTGGTGGGGAGTGTAGTTCAAGTGTGTAGGTGCATTTTTTGAGTAAAATTGTGAAATTTTTATTCCCATTCAGTCATGATGATCAAAATAAGTGTCTACCCCTTTTGAATGGCTTCAGTATTTAATGGTTGATGCAGCTTAAGGCCAGGCTAATGGCCATTTAAATCTGTCACTCCAATGACTATTATATTAAAACTTGGAATAGTTTAATTCTTTTTTATAAAATTGGAATACGTACCTCAAAAAAAAAAATGTAACTCCTAGCTTGTTAAGAATTTTAAAACCAATGCAAGTGCAAATATAAAACTTAAAAATACTGAAAATTCAATTTTTATATTTTCAGAGTTGAGTGAACCCTTGTGGAAACTTTTTTGAGTCACTCAAGTTCCACAGGGTAAGTGAGCCGTTTGGAGCCTTAACCTACCACGGATCGGCCCTCGGAGTTCCTGAACCCACACACCCAACAAAAAACATAGACATTCAAGTTGACGAAGGTAACAATTGTGTACATTTTAATTGATAGATTTATTCTCCTAGGAACACCTAGGCAAGTTTGTACAGTTAGAAACTAATAGTAGGATTATTGAGGCAACATTAGATATTAATAATGTAGTTCTAGCACCTTCATATAGGTAGATATAAGCCTTAAATAGGCGAGCATTAGGTTATGTTAGCCAAAGAGAAATGGCAATCCCTTGCGGAGGTCAAGCAGTGTGAGACTCACGACTCATGACCTGGGTTCTTACCAGACTGGACTTCAAGGAGTGAACAAGCGCTGCGAACAGTGCAGCATCCCCACGTGACTTCCATCTGTCCTGGGGCCCCGGAGGAGAGATCCCGAAGTACCGCGGATATCTCTCTCCATCCAGACCTATTGCAGTAAGACTAGACTTTCTTTCTCTCAGTATCTGGCCAGTTTTCTGGGGGAAACGTTAGTGAGTTATCTGTGGGTCTTAAGCGGACAGACTCTTTTGTATTGGTATGTACCAGCGTCGTCTCTTAAGTTCAAGTCTGGAAGCTAGTGTCTCATACTGTTTAGATATTGCTTGGAGGATACACCCTAGGGCTGGGGATTCTGAGTTAATACAAGACACTAATACCACTCAATTTGCAGATTAAGAATCTTCCCTGCACATGGTGTTTGGAGGGGTTATAGATTAAGAAGTCCAGGATACACATAGCCACTACATCAAGTAAGTTAAACCCTTTCAGTATCGTGTAAGCAGTGTGGAATTCCCTTTACTGCAGTTAGCTAGAAATTTGTCCCATAGCCACTTGTAAGTCTGAGAGAAGTGTCTCAGAGTGTCGGTGTCAACAGTGCTTGCTCTAAGTGCAGCTTACAAGAAGGCAGTCCCAAAACAAGTTTCTACAACCCTTATATACTGTGCCATGTGATGACACATCTGTCTATCTGTCAGCTAGTGTCCTCATGCTATCTTTGGTTTTCGTTTATAACTTCAGAACGCTCTATTCAATTGTCTTCACATTCTAAACCCTGGCCATATATAACTAAGTGAATATTCGCAGAGCAATTGGCATGTACAGGTTCTCTCTGCTCAATTTTATACAGACACTGAAATTGATTTCCACTAGATCGTTGTACAAATGTTCGACTTCACAATTTCAGGTATTAGACACATTGACTAACGTTGTTATAGGTTATAGATTCACATATATACGCATGTATACGTTTGGAGGTATATGTTTGGAGACTCGTATCGAAGTCTGACCAAATTTTTCAAAACTGTCATGGCACTAATGTTCGCTAGGCCATTACTACATTATCAATGCTTGTGGACTGGTTGTCTTCTCTGGCAGCTTCATCGCTCTGGCGCTTGGCACCAAGAATGTGACCCTGAACTAATCTGCTTATACTTCCTACTCATTTCTGCAACATTGCAAGCTACTCATGTATTGATTGCAGCACGAAAGGCCTAGAGCTATCATTTAACTCCCCCCATGGTTGTTTTACATCTTGTATCGCTTGCTCGCGATTTCTGCGTGCGTGAGCGTGTTAGAGAGGAGTGAATGGAGACGAATGGTTTTTGGGACCCGTCGAGCTGTTGGAGTGTGAGCAATGGTAATATTTTGTGAAGAGATTCAGGGAAACCGGTTAGCCGGACTTGAACCCTGGAGGTGGGAAGTAAAATGCCTGCATTTTAAAGGAGGGTTTTGGAATACTGGCAGTTTGCAGGGGCGTCTAAACTGTCGTATCTGAGCGCCTCTGCAAAGACATTGATAATGTATGAGTGATGGTGAGAGTTGAATGATGATTAAATTTTTTTTCTTTCTTTTTTGGGTCACCATGTCTCGGTGGGAAACGGCTGACGTGTTAATATATATATGCAAACAATCGCAGACAGATCTTAACAATGCAAGACAAGCCACGGGGGGTGGAAATCTTTAGCTCAAGTACTTTCACACTTCTCGGTGCGTCATCAGGAGCTGTGCAATGTTGCAAGGGCAATAACTGAAGGAGGAGAAGTTTTCTCAGAGTAGCGCAGTGCGGGTTTGTCACCTGTCGCAACCTCTGTGAGCCAACGGTCTGGTGCCACCCCATCCACAACCATCCCCATCCCCCCCAAATAGGGTAGGAGAGAGCCTCCGTGTTATGAGAAGTCAAGGAATATGAAATTAGAAGATATAATAGCCAGGCCCAAGCTTTTTCTAGCCGATTAGAACAGGTCATGTGACTTGAGATAATATACATATGGATTACTATTATTCTGTGTAACCTTTTTAATTGATAAAAGAAAAGAAATGAATGTGCTCTTTTGTCTGTTTAAATGTTCTGGTCTGGGGTACTCGAATGTTCCCAGGGGTACTCAGAAGTATCTCTTCATATATTCCTAAATATTGTCTACTAGTCTTCTCAGTATCAATTAATATGCCTTATTTGGGAATCTTCTATACCATTCCGATAATATTTCTATGATCCAAATTTTTATTTTGAATATCCTTTAACCCCACTATTTATGCTATCATGTAATGTTGTGTACCTGTCAATGTATGGTACAGTAACAGCTAAACGCGTTATATAACCATTCACAACTGACGTAGAATGATGTTTTGGTGCGTAGACACTGGTCGAGCGTAGACACTGGTCGAGCGTAGACACTGGTCGAGTGTAGACACTGGTCGAGCGTAGACACTGGTCGAGTGTAGACACTGGTCGAGTGTAGACACTGGTCGAGCGTAGACACTGGTCGAGCGTCACCAATCATCAACCCACCTGGCATGATGAGCAATCCTGTGATTTTGTATAACATTGTTGTTTAAGATTGTGTACAATGGACTCTACTAAATAGCTATCGAGCTTGTATAACCCATAATTTGAGTTATATACGGTATTCCTGTCATATTTCAAGAGAGAAGATTTAATTGTTTCTTTCCATGACAGAACTGTTTGGTACTATAATCTGGTCTGCATCCCATCCTGGTGGGTGATTACAGGAACTAACGTGGTTAAAGATAGTGTTCGACTCCTGTCCTGTCCTGACTCAGTATTTATGTTGAGTTATTCTGGTTTCCAGAAGTTTACCTGTTTGACCAATATATAAGAGAGGACACAGTACATGGGACCTTGTAAACACCACCAACTTTGTTGGAGGGTGTGTTGGAGGGTGTGTTTTTAATCAACCTTTGTTTCACAATTCCTGTGTTTTTGAAAGCAAAGTTTATATTGATCTTTTTTAATGCTTCATGCAGGCAAACCAGGTTCTCATTGTATGGTAAAACTAATACATTTTTCCTGGCCATCACTTCCTTAGGTTCAGTCGTGTAGAAAGTCTTTCTTGCTGACTGTGGAAACTTTTTTAGTCACTAAAAGTTCCACAGGGTAAGTGAGCCGTTAGGAGCCTTAAACATACCGTGGATCGGCCCTCGGAGTTTATAAACCCACACTCCCAACCAAAACAACTACACACTCCAGCTTTTGAAGGTGACTATTGTGTATATTTTAATTGATAGATTTATCCACCTAGGAACACCTAGGCAAGTTTGTACAGATAGAAACTAATATTAGGATTATTAAGGCAACGTTAGATATTAATACTGTAGCTCTAGCACCCTAATATAGGTAGTTATAGGCCTGAATAGGCAAGCATTAGGTTATGTTAGCTAGAGACAACTGGCAGCCCACACGAATCTAGGCAGTGTGGCGGTCACAAATCGTGACCTACGTTCTTACCAGAGCAGACTCCACACGGAGAAGACGTGCTGTGATACCACAGCATCCCCACGTGACCCAACATCTGTCCTGGGGCCACGGAGGAGATCCCGAAGTACCGTGGACATCTGCCTCCATCCAGACCCTGTTACAGTAAGACTAGGCTTTCTTTCTCTCAGTATCTGGCCAGTTTTCTGGGGGAAACGTTAGTGAGTTATCTGTGGGTCTTAGGCGGACGGACGACTTTGTGTTGACAAAGTTTCTCCACTGCACATGGTGTTAGGAGGGGTTATATATAAGGAAAGACCAGGACACGTAGCCACCTTTTAATTCAAGTAAGTAAAACCCCCTTCCAGTATTGTGTAGGCAGTGTGGGGTTCCCCTTGCTGCAATTAGCTAGAAATTTGTACCATAGCCACTTGTAAGTCTGAGAGAAGTGTCTCAGAGTGTCGGTGTCAACAGTGCTTGCCCAGAGTGCAGCTTACAAGGGGCCAGTCCAAACAAGTTTCTACACTGACATTAGTGACTTCTCGACAACATCCCTGGGATATCTCAGTTTTGTGGCTATGTTGAATATCTTGCTGATCTCGTCCTCTAGGTACTCTGGACTGCAGATGTGCAAGACTCTCAAGAACAGTGTGAGGAACACACTACTGTTTACCCTGGTGTCGTGGTTGTAATAGTAGTGAATGTATGACGTCACATTGTTGGTTTTTGGGACATGAAGAGCTGTTGGAGTGTGAGCAGGGTAACATTTTGTGAAGGGATTCAGGGAAACCAGTTAATTGATTTAGTTGGAAATGGGAAGTACAATGCCTGCACTTTAAAGGAGGGGTGTGGGATAGTGACAGCTCGGAGGGACTATTCTCAGCTGTCGTACCTGAGCTCCTCTGCAAAGACAGTGATTATGTATGAGTGTGGTGAAAGTGTTGAATGATGATGAAAGTATTTTCTTTTTGGGGATTTTCTTTCTTTTTGGGTCACCTGCCTCGGTGGGAGACGGCCGACTTGTTGGATATATATATATATATTATATATTTTATATATATATATATATATATATATATATATATATATATATATATATATATATATATATATATATATATATATACTATATATATATATATACATATATATCTTTCTTTCAACACGTCGGCTGTTTCCCACCGAGGCAGGGTGGCCCAAAAGGAAAAACGAAAGTTTCTACTTTTACATTTAGTAATTTATTCAGGAGAAGGGGTTACTAGCCCCTTGCTCCAGGCATTTTAGGCGCCTCTTACGACACGCATGGCTTACGGAGGAAGAATTCTGTTCCACTTCCCCATGGAGATAAGAGGAAATAAGAACAAGAACTAGTAAGAAAATAGAAGAAAACCCAGAGGGGTGTGTATATATATATGCTTGTACATGAATGTGTAGTGTGACCTAAGTGTAAGTAGAAGTAGCAAGATGTACCTGAAATCTTGCATGTTTATGAGACAGAAAAAAGACACCAGCAATCCTACCATCATGTAAAACAATTACAGGCTTTCGTTTTACACTCACTTGGCAGGACGGTAGTACCTCCCTGGGCGGTTGCTGTCTACCAACCTACTAATTTTTTTTTTTCAACAAGTCGGCCGTCTCCCACCGAGGCAGGGTGACCCAAAAAGAAAGAAAATCCCCAAAAAGAAAATACTTTCATCATTATTCAACATTTTCACCACACTCATACATAATCACTGTCTTTGCAGAGGCGCTCAGATACGACAGCTGAGAATAGTCCCTCCCAGCTGTCACTATCCCAGACCCCTCCTTTAAAGTGCAGGCATTGTACTTCCCATTTCCAGGACTCAAGTCCAACTAAATCAATTAACTGGTTTCCCTGAATCCCTTCACAAAATGTTACCCTGCTCACACTCCAACAGATCGTCATGTCCCAAAAACCATTTGTCTCCATTCACTCCTATCTAACACGCTCTCACATGCTTGCTGGAAGTCCAAGCCCTCGCCCACAAAACCTTCTTTACCCCCTCCCTCCAACCTTTTCTAGGATGACTCCTACCCCGCTTTCCTTCCCCTACAGATTTATACGCTCTCCAAGTCATTATACTTTGATCCATTCTCTCTAAATGACCAAACCACCTCAACAACCCCCTCTTCAGCCCTCTGGCAAATACTTTTAGTGTATATACAGTGGTCCCTCGGTTTTCGTGCATCTCCAAACTCGAACATTTATGTAAGTGTATTTTCGTAAGTGCTGTTGCAAGTGTATTTTTGGGGGTCTGAAATAGACTAACCTACGTGACATTATTTCTTAAGGACGTAAATTCGTTTGGTAAGGGCACTTGAGCAGCATTCTTTAACGAATTTTCGGCGAAAACCGAGGGACCACTGTATATATATATATTTTTTTTTTTTTTTTTTTTTTTTTCAACAAGTCGGCCGTCTCCCACCGAGGCAGGGTGACCCAAAAAGAAAGAAAATCCCCAAAAAGAAAAACTTTCATCATCATTCAACACTTTCACCACACTCATACATAATCACTGTCTTTGCAGAGGAGCTCAGATACTACAGCTGAGAAAAGTCCCTCCCAGCTGTCACTATCTCAGACCCTCCTTTAAAGTGCAGGCATTGTACTTCCCATTTCCAGGACTCAAGTCCAACTAAATCAATTAACTGGTTTCCCTGAATCCCTTCACACAATGTTACCCTGCTCACACTCCAACAGATCGTCATGTCCCAAAACCATTCGTCTCCATTCACTCCTATCTAACACGCTCGCACATGCTTGCTGGAAGTCCAAGCCCTCGCCCACAAACCTCCTTTACCCCTTCCCTCCAACCTTTTCTAGGACAACCCCTACCCCGCCTTCCTTCCCTACAGATTTATACGCTCTCCAAGTCATTCTACTTTGATCCATTCTCTCTAAATGACCAAACCACCTCAACAACCCCTCTTCAGCCCTCTGACAAATACTTTTAGTAACTCCACACCTTCTCCTAATTTCCACATTCCGAATTTTCTGCATAATATTTACACCACACATTGCCCTTAGACAGGACATCTCCACTGCCTCCAGCCTCCTCCTCGCTGCAGCATTTGCAACCCATGCTTCACACCCATATAAGAGTGTTGGTACCACTATACTTTCGTACATTCCCTTCTTTGCCTCCATGGATAACGTTTTTGTCTCCACAGATACCTCAATGCACCACTCACCTTTTTTCCTTCATCAATTCTATGGTTAACCTCATCCTTCATAAACCCATCTGCTGACACATCAACTCCCAAATATCTGAAAACATTTACTTCTTCCATAATCCCTCTCTCCAATGTGATATCCAATTTTTCTTTATTTAAATCGTTTGATACCCTCATCACCTTACTCTTATCTATGTTCACTTTTAACTTTCTACCTTTACACACTCTCCCAAACTCGTCCACTAACCTTTGCAACTTTTCTTTAGAATCTCCCATAAGCACAGTATCATCAGCAAAAAGTAACTGTGTCAACTCCCATTTTGCATTTAATTCTCCATAATTTAATCCCACCCCTCTCCCCAACACCCTAGCATTTACTTCTTTTACAACCCCATCTATAAATATATTAAACAACCATGGTGACATTACACAACCCTGTCTAAGACCTACTTTTACCGAGAAGTAATCTCCCTCTCTCCTACACACCCTAACCTGAGCCTCACTATCCTCATAAAAACTCTTTACAGCCTTCAGTAACTTACTACCTATTCCATACACTTGCAACATTTGCCACATTGCTCCCCTATCCACTCTATCATATGCCTTTTCTAAATCCATAAATGCAATAAAAACTTCTCTACCTTTATCTAAATACTGTTCACATATATGCTTCACTGTAAACACTTGATCTACACATCCCCTACCCACTCTAAAGCCTCCTTGCTCATCTGCAATCCTACTCTCTGTCTTACCTCTAATTCTTTCAATAATAACCCTGCCATACACTTTACCTGGTATACTCAGTAAACTTATTCCCCTATAATTTTTACACTCTTTTATCCCCTTCCCTTTATATAAAGGAACTATACATGCTCGCTGCCAATCCCTAGGTACCTTCCCTCTTTCATACATTTATTAAACAAAAATACCAACCACTCCAGCACTATATCCCCCCCTGCTTTTAACATTTCTGTCATGATTCCGTCAATTCCAGCTGCTTTACCCCCTTTCATTCTACGTAATGCCTCACGCACCTCCCCCCCACTCACATCCTGCTCTTCTTCACTCCTAAACGATGTTGTACCTCCCTGACCAGTACATGAAATTATCGCCTCCCTCTTTTCATCGACATTTAAAAGTTCCTCAAAATATTCCCGCCATCTACCCAATACCTCCAGCTCCCCATCTACTAACTCCCCTACTCTGTTTTTAACTGACAAATCCATTCGTTCCCTAGGCTTTCTTACCTTGTTTATCTCACTCCAAAATTTTTCTTGTTTTCAGCAAAATTTCTTGACAGATCCTCTCCCATTCTTTCATCCGCTCTTCTTTTGCACTCTCTCACCACTCTCTTCACCTTTCTTTTACTCTCCATATACTCTGCTCTTCTACTAACACTTCTGTTTTGTAAAAAACCTCTCATAAGCTACCTTTTCTCTTTTATCACACCCTTTACTTCTTCATTCCACCACTCACTCCTCTTTCCTCCTGCACCCACCCTCCTATAACCACAAACTTCTGCCCCACATTCTAATACTGCATATTTTTCGTTCGAGAATGCTGTTCAAGTGCCATTACCAAGCAATTTATCCCATAAGGAATAATGTAAAATAGACTAGTCTTTACACCCCCAAAATATCCTACAAAAGCATTTAAAAATAAACTTACATAAAAGGGCGATTTTGGGACCATCGTAACTCAAGGTACCACTGTATATATATATACAGTGGTACCTCGAGTTACGATGGTCCCCAAAATCGCCTTTATGTAAGTTTATTTTTTAAATGCTTTTGTAGGTATATTTTTGGGGTGTAAAGGACTAGTCTATTTTACATTATTCTATGGGGATAAATTTGTTTGGTAATAGCACTTGAACAACATTCTCGAACGAAAAATATCGTAACTCGAGGTACCACTGTATACAGTGGTACCCGGTTTACGATATTTTTCATTCCAGAATGCTGTTCAAGTGCCATTACCAAACGAATTTATCTCCTTAAGAAATGTTGTAAAATAGACTAGTCCTTTTAGACCCCAAAATTACACTTACAAAAGCATTTAAAAATAAACTTACATAAAAGGGTGAGTTTGGGGACCATCGTAAACCGGGGTACCACTGTATGTGTGTGTGTGTGTGTGTGTCTACATACAGAAATTCATATGCACAAACTTAATCATGTATACATATTTATATTTTGATGCATCTTTTGCATGCATTGAGGTAGAAGTGGCTAGGCTTATGGAATATGGGGATACCTTTCTCGAACTGCATAGCGACCAAAATACATCTAGTTATTACATTTATGGGGAAGCACTGAATCCATAGGGATCATACAGCATCTGGGGGACTGGAAGGTATTCAGAGTAGATTCAAAGAACTGGATCACTTCGGGAAAACAGAAGCCATACTCTTTGGCACGAAATATAAACTGAGAAGGGAAAATAATTTTAATGTCCGGTGTAATGGGGAATCCATCACTTCAGTTTCCTCAGTAAAATATCTGGGGATCCCCTTTGACCCATGCATGTCAGGAGAATTGATAGGGAACAGTGTTGTAAAGAAAGCGAATGTCAGACTGAAGTTCCTCTACAGACAAGCACAGTGTCTACCTACTGAGGCTCGCAGGACCCTATGTCTAGCCCTTATACAATGTCATGTGGACTACGCTTGCTCTTAATGGTACTCTGCCTTGACAAAAAAACTGAAAGATAAACTGCAAATCACCCAGAACAAAATGGTAAGATTCATCCTGGACCTGGGTCCAAGAGAACATGTAGGCCAGGATGAATTACAACAATTGGATATGCTGAAGTGTCCAGAATATCTTGCTGCCAATTTTGTAAAGGCTGGGAACCAAAGCTGTCATAGTATACTAGGGGAGAGAGCACAACTTTGTAGTACCCACAGTCAGTGGCCAGGCTTCAAACACCTTTTATTGTATAGCAATAAAGGAATGGAACAGACTGCCTGCACATGTCAAAGTCAGTCATAGCATGAGCCAGTTCAAGAAGAGAGCCAAAAGGTACCTAATGAATGTAGCGACAGAAAGGGAGGAGAATGATTTTTTATTTTTTTAGCTAACACACATGTAAATGTAAATAACTCTTTTTACCTTATTCCTAGTATACGTATATCCTTTATAATACAATAACATATATCTCCTACAGTGTATAATATTAAGGTACTAAAAGGACCTCAATGGAAATAAGTCACTCTGTCTGACTTTTTGGGTTATCCTAGATTCTCTACACATATGCTGCTATGTATGATAATCTATGTACATAAATGTATTTGTGTATACCTGAATAAACTTACTTACAATTCCTTAGATGAAGAACCCCTGACCAGCACAAAGGAACCTCCCTCGAAGGGATGAAACTTTAAAGGCCTAAGTCTCTTGTATACTCCAAAACTTGCTCCACAGTCTTTATAAGTTGTGTATAATGATGCAGAAAATAGTTAGGGATAATGAAAATATTTTTATACTATTTTTTTTATTGCTAAGAAATCTTGTAAGAGTGGCAAGGATGGATACTTGATGGAACGGCAGTTAATGGATGTGCTGTTAGGAACACTGGTGATCTTTGTATTTATTCATGAATGTCAACATATCATAATGCTTTAGTACACATAATTTATGAACTGCATTATATGATTATAAATTATTAACAATTCTTCATAATTACAAAAATACATGGAAACACATAAAATAGGTGTAACGAGCCTGGAAAAAACATCTTGATAAATGTTTTAAAGTATACAGGTTTCTTTTGGTTTATCTTTACAATGCAGTCCTAATTATTACACAAAGCATTATAGAGGCATACATAAAAATCAGTAACTAGAAGCTAATTTTTGCTTTTAATATCAACAGAAATAACTCTCCTGATTCCTATGAATAGTTTAATAAGAATTAATTTCTTAAAATGTTGACATTAATCTTATCCACAGACTGAAGCAATCAGCAGGTGATGTCTCGTTATAAAAATATGTAAATACTGTACTTTTTAATGAATACTTTGAATTACTGCTAAAATAAACAGGCTAAATGAGATACGTATATTTTGTAGAGTACTAATATATAAATGAAACTAAACAGTTTGCTCTTGGTACGAAAACATCAATACTTTTACCAGTCTTTATCTAAATGCTGCAAAAATAATTCTTCTAATCCATTTCATGGCATTTAAATTATAATCATCAAACAGTACAACGGACTAATCTAAATACTGTACTTAGGTTAAAGGACAATGATCATATATGTCAGCCTTCACATCCAGGAACAAAACACTTGTGTCCTGCTGAATAAGAAAATAATAAAGAACAGTATTATTATTTATTTTACTGAATGTGATTAAGCAAGAATTACTCATGAAAGGTTTATGTAGCACTTTGTGTAGTAAATTTCTGATCCAACTGAATGCCACATTAGAACATAGTTATTTAGTTACATTAATTCTTGACAAAAAATTAACTGCAGTCATAAAACACAAATACCACATTGTATATGCAATAAAATTATTAACATACTGGCAAAAGAAATAAACCTAAATATACTGTATTACAACTTAACCACTGTGATACAATAAACACCAAAATTGAAAAAAACGCTAATGGCAGTGGAAGCAACAGCTACATTTCTTTAAGCATTACAAGAGGTCTCACCTTACAAACAAGTTGAATTCCTACTGCCTCAACTTACAAACGAGTTTGTATAATACTGTTATTGTATTTAAAAAATGCTAAAGCTGTGTAGGACATACAGCGCTACAGTTAGTTGTGCTGAAAAATAATAGTACAAAAGAGGTTCATGTTCACACACGTTTGTACTACATACAGATGGACCAATGTATAAATGTATATAGTTCCCAAGTGCCCCGTTCGTAAGTGTGGACGATTATAAGTTTGGGTGTTTGTAAGTCGGTTACCTCCTGTATATCCATTCTGTACATGAGCACTTTAGAATCTAGAGTGCCCATGGCATCTAGAGTCTAGATGACCAAAATAAAACATGCTTTATTTAAATAAAAAAAAAACAGCAGAAATGCATTCAAAACTTCATGTGACGCCAAGACACTAAATGACTGAAAATACAAATAAAAATGTTGAAGAACAAATGAGACAGTTCAGTAAAGAAAATTTAACATGTATTATCCTGAGAAGAATTTTAATGACAGACTTTAATTAAATATTTCATGATCACTATCCTCAAAGTAACTATGCAGAAGAGAATGGATTCCTGTTTTAGAAGAGAATGGATTCCTGTTTTATTAAACAAAATAAAAGTGATATTCAGTATATAATGACTAAATAATTATTTATTGAGCTCTTATGCTGACTAGAAAAACAAAATGCAAAGTAACATTACACAACTACAGTATCACAATATAGTATTCATCCAGTAAATTTAGGTATACAGGTACTGTATCGGTTTACTGTATACTTTGGCAAGATAGGATACGGTATACTCTACAACTAAAGACAAATACAGCATAATACTTTAGATATATGTGAAAACAAATTACTAAATTCTCTTTAATATTATTTAATGTATAATGCAAATTATATTTGATGTGAATATTATTTATTACCTGCTTCGAAATAGATATGCTAAATATGTATGTACTGAAAAAAAATCATAAATATCTGGAATCACTATACAGTATATAGCTGAAAATAATGGAATGACTTTGGAGCATTGTTAAAGCGATGACACACGCACCCCACACAGAGCAAGATAACATTACTGTTAAATAATGTTTTATATTAGTCATTATAAACTGCCTTTTCAATATGAGTTACTAAGAGATTTTTGTGTGGTACCATTTACTTTACTAGAGAAGGATGGTTCCAAAATGCTTTATCTCTGAGTCCGCTTTTCAATTGAGTTACATCAGTAATTGTTGTGTGTATTTTACTTAGTAACTACGTGTAGACTGGGCATCATTAACGGCTAGGGTCTCTTTACTACCTACAGATGTATAATTTTTGATAATACCTCATCGGTGCATATCACTTGCTCAACATATATTAGTTTTTAGCTTCCAATTGTGTTCCCTCATCCTGGTGCATCCACGGTCGAGCAATTTATTTACTACCTTGTCACTGTTGTACCTCCGAATCATCTGTTGTGGCCATGTTACCGCTGTTACTTCCAGTAATGCTGCATATTTCGATGAAGATAATGTTTTTGTGGGTGTCTTGCAATAGGTCTGGTATTTTGTTTACCCCAGGTCTTCCTTTCTGACACTGCAGTTGCCTCTTACTCAGTTATTGTAATACTAATGTCCTCTCCTTTAATCTTCATTACTTTGAATTTATTAAAGGTAGAATTGAGCATTTATTTATTTGACCACCTTTACAATCTGTCCATATCATCTTGCATCTTTTTTGCAATTTCATTCTATCTGTATTTTTCACATGAGCTTTGTCGTTCAAAAAGAAGAACATGTAGGAATTTTTATGCCTTGGCAGATCACTGATGTATATCAAGAACAACATAGAACAAAGAATTTATCCTTGGAAATTCTTTGAGTGTTACTTTCCATTCTTTCATCTCTCTCACTTCCGCAGATTTTTTGTTCCAGGTATTATTTTATCCAATAGTGTATCATTCCTGATATCCGTATTTTCCAGTTTGTAAATTAGTTGTATGTGAATCACTATATTGAATGCCTTCTGACAGTCCAGGAAAATGCAGTCAGCCCACCGTTCCCTGATTTGTTTTATTGCCATGCAGATTTTCCTTCTCTGAACCAATACTACAGACCTGTTGTGAATCCCATCTTCTCCAGGTGAGTTACTCACAATTTTTCTTAAGTTTTTTTTTTTTTAGTTGGAGTGTGAGAAAAGTCACATTTATGAATGAATTCTGGGAAACTGGTTAACCAAATTTGAGTCCTGGTGGGAAGTACAGTGCCTTCACTCTGAAGGAGGGATGAGGATACAGTTCTGATGGTCATTTGAATTATGTTGTCTGCATACATCTGGTAAAGCAGATATTAAATGAATGATTGTGAGGGGAAGGGGTAAGGGAAGCACCCGAAAATGATGGAAGACGCCCGGTGTGGTAAAAAAAAAACTTGTCTATAGTTCAAGGATCTCTACCAGTCTCTTGAATATTGGCTCAACATTTTTAGTTTTTCATCTTTCCTCCATACATTCCAGTGTGTGTGTGTTTGTGTAACACAATATATTTCAGTTTACAGTAACACAACATTGAACATATTTCAGTATAAAGTAACATTACAGCATAAACACTTTAGGACATCACTGTATCACATATTATAAAGGCCTTTTACAATCACTTTCTCTTCATCTTACAATGTGTGGGCACAGATAATTACCTAGCAGCATAATTTATTTAATTCCCCATGCATTACGCATCATAAGGTCAAAGTACGCATCTTGATCAATTGAAGCACTAACTCCGGAGTAATAGTCGTAGAACTCTTCCTTGGTCAGCTAAAATAAAGAAAGAAAAACAGGTATTACAGATGATGCAAATGTAAGTGAGCATCTGCTATCATAAAGCAAAGCCCATAAATACTTTCCCATTAAAGTTTAATCATAGTGTAATGAAGATGATGATAATAATAATATATTCACGAGGAAGCACCAATATCAGTGTCCAAAAATTTAACAAGTAATGTAAACAATTTAATATGATTTATAAAATAAACTCTTAGTATTAACTCAGGATACATATGCACTGAGAGGTGAATGTCTCTCAGTATATATATAGTGAGAACTTATTTTAATCCTTTATTTAGGGATTAAGCGATTAAAGTATTTTTGACTATTGGTAAACAGGTTACATGCAGCCTTAATTAATGACCCTAGTGTAGACGATAGGTTTTAAACCCCATTAATCAACTCGTATAAACAGCAAAATGTATACACTGAGAAGTGTAAGCCTCTCAGTATACATATACTCAGGTTATATATACATACTGAGAGCTTACTTTAATCCCTAATTTAGGGATTAAAGTTATTTTTGAGTGGTGAACAGATTACACGCAGTCTTAATCACCCTTGTGTTCTAGACAGACTTGAAGCCCAACCAATCAACCAACAACATTAACAAGTTTTCCACTACCCACCTTTCCGTCAACAGAAGTATTATTTTCAAACTTCTTGATTACAGTCTCCAGGATTTGCTCTTCTGTCATCTCTCCAGACTGATACTTGGGATGTTTCTGCACGGAATACACTCCCTTCAGATCTTCCAATGTTACTACCCCATCGTCTGTTTTGTCTAGCTTGTCAAAAGCCATATCTACTAACTTCTTTCTCCTTTCATTCATTTTTGGCTGTTTGGAATAAAAAAAAAAAGTTAGTACAACATTCAAAACGTATTCTATAGATTTTATGCAATAAAGCTAAAAATTATATGTAACTGTTTTTTATTATATATTTCTTTTACATACGTATGTGCAATGTGTAAAACGTCGCTAGAATGGTATGTGAAATATTTCGGCTGAAGTTGTGACCTGTGGCCCAGTGCTAGAATTTGGCTTGCAACTAAAGTAACGCAGGTTTTATTCCTGGAAGGGAGAAACGTATAGCCATATCTCCTCATAAGTTATGCAAAACAAGGCAGAACAGACACTTAAGAAATCGTTTTACTTGTATAAGGCACTCATATAACCTTAAGTAACATTATTATGGAAACGTTTCGCCCACTAGGGGCTTTATCAATACAACAGACAGAAAAATTGGAAAATATATAGTAGCGGCTAGCAAGGTCAACTATACTGCATGAGAGGTGCACCTGACAGCTGTGTCCTGAAGGTTTAAAATTAATTTAGTTAAAACTCTTGAAATACTGAAGCGCTCCATGGTCTGCACAAATTAGAGCACCTTCTAAAGGTTTATGTATGTTCTCTTCGTTGATAAGCTGGGCATCATCTCACTTCATCCAGTGGTTGTGGCTGTTCCTATGAACAACAGTGTCAATACTATAGGTGTACTTATGACCACTGCTACAGGTGTAGCAATAATCATAAGTACACGTAGATTTTCTCGAATTCTCCAGCTCTGGTTTCATCTAGACTTCTGGGTTTCTTGCTGGTAAGGTCCCTAATGGTAGTGCTGGCAGTAGTGGCTACTTTAAGACATCTAGAGAAGGCATTACAAATACATTATGAGCCACTTTACTGTTGAAGAGGATGACAAAACTTACCAGTGATTTGTCAAGTTCAGGGGTATTAATGATCCACAGAGCACATCTAAACTACTGATGAAATGAGAGAGGAAAGTGTAATTCAGAGAGGATCCAGTGAATGTAGTCTCATTCCTCAAGGCATTCAGGGCTATATATCCTGTAAGCCCTCAGACAAAATCAGATGACAACTCTGCATTTTGTCTTGCTGTCATAGTCCTAGTGGAAGTGCAATATATCCTTTTTAATTGGTTTCCGGTACATTTTGAAAGACAGCTTATTGCTCAGTCGACAAGGGCACGTCGAGGACGTGAAGTGGGTGGGTGATGCTGATGCTTCTTGGTACTGTGTGATGCTGAAGCTTCTTGGTACTATGAGGAGGATATCATGCATATGCCACAGCCATGTCACATTATTGGTAATGAAGATCGTCATTTTTTCTGCCTCCACATACTCCATATACATGTTAGTCATTACTGCACTAATGGGGAACCCCATTGTCATGCCAAACCATTGCCTGTACAGAGTTACCAATATTGAAATCCCTAAGGAAGTGCTGACAAGTATACCTGAGAAACCCCAACTATTCTTCTTCTTCGTTGGGTTTATCAGGGCCACTGACAGCATAAGCCGTATCGAGCCCGACTTCTCGATGGTACGAGGAAGATTTGTTGCCCAAGGCTGGGCGATGAAAGAAAAGGAACAAAAGTTCCTTTGTAAATAGAGATAGAAACTTGAAATTTTCCGTTTAGGTCCGGTGGATCCCTTTGCCAAGCCCCAGCAAAGCGGGACCCCCACACCCCCACCTGAGTACAGTAACCGGCTTCCCACCAAAGACCGTTAAATATTTATCCGCAGAGCGGAAAAATGGAGCTGGCTAAAAGTAAGCCAATGAACAGGTGCCCCTCCTGTAGAGTGCCTGACGGGCAAAATAGATGAGGACAAGCATCCCAGAGAGAACGGGGTAAATTTGTCACTGATACTCAGGCGAGAGAGAGACGTCCACACCCGACGAAGGCTGGTGCAGAAGTCCAACCCCAACTATTGATTGTTGGGGTTTATAGGGCCACTGACAGCATACGCTGTATCGAGCCCTGCCTTCCAGTGCTCGGAGAAGGAACCTCGATCAAAGTGGAAGGATGTATGACTAATAACTGTGTATTATATGTCCCTAATGCGCCCTGAAGCCAGCAAGAATGTGCAGGTACAAGCCAATATCTCCTGAAGGTCTGGAGGATCAAACCCCTCCCCACTGAGAAAGAGGGGTAGGGTTAAAGATTGCACCCCAAACATGTGCAAGGCCGCACGGAGAACAGTGCGTGCAGAGTGATAATGTGGGCACCACAGTAGGAAGTGTTCCACCGTCTCAGGCTGTGAGGAACACC
Source organism: Cherax destructor (assembly GCA_009830355.1). NCBI lineage: Eukaryota > Metazoa > Arthropoda > Malacostraca > Decapoda > Parastacidae > Cherax > Cherax destructor. The sequence goes on along the minus strand of WNWK01014139.1, from coordinate 170 downwards.
ACGGGCAGGATGGAGAGTCCTTCATTCGAAGGCAGTGCAGATGAGCAGCCCCAACTACTGATTCATGGGGCACGATATTAAACACACAGATAGACACACACACACACAGACAGTAGGGACACCTCGTGCTCGAGTCACACCTTTAGTGCTCCGCTACTATAAGTGTTTTT
>WNWK01014138.1:0-52592 GCA_009830355.1 Cherax destructor | reverse complement strand
AAAATTTTTAAAACAGTCAAACATTTTACTGTTGAGCAATGACATATAAAAAATATCTTATAATTATAATAGTACCTTATATATACGTATTGTTTCTAATTACTATTTTGTTTTCATTAGAACATAATCACGTAATTTACAACTTTACAATGATTTCGTATAATAAATTATATATTAGTAACCTCTAGTAACACAACAGAGTCAAACAAAATGACTCATTACCTCTGTAAGTTTGTTAGAAATTAAATGGGGGATTCTTCAGAAGACAATCTTGAATAAACCTTCCAGCCACATAACTGAGAAGAACTCATCAAGAAAGCAAATAGTAACCTGGAGGACTAAGAACCAGGTGATGAACGCCCAGCAGCAAAATAATAGGAAAAAATGAAAAATGAGTTATGCTTAGAAAAGAATGTTAACAATCTGGCAACATTTGGTATGTCACATGGTTGTACAATGTTTCTACAACGAATTATAGTCATTATAACATTTCTTGTGATGACACAACACACCGACGGGGAGAAGAACACAAGGAAGAACGTCAATGGTGGATATATATAGGACATAGCACAGGAGACATCTTGACAGTGCAGCTAGGCATCCACTACCTGACCCTGGGGATTCCTGGAGCCGCCGCTGGTATGACAGGGCGACTCCAGGGCGCCGCCTCCAAGTATTCGGAAGCAGACCAGGGAACTGCGGGTGGCTATACACCACCTATGCTTAGGTATCTCACCACTGCACGGATCGTTGAACGGGCGAGAGAGGAGCTCTGTGCCCACTGTGACCGGATGGTTTCCACTCCTGGTGCACTACCTGTTAGACTGCCAAGCTACATTGCCCCTTCGCCACAGACACTTCCGATGACCCGGTGGGCGGGCCCGGAAGATGAGGCGGCCATCTGGTGTACTTGGCTGTTAAAGATTTGGAGACCTTACTCCCAGTCATTGCATGTCACCCGCCCCCTGACGTCACTGTGAAGGCCTGCTGGGGGCCTCCGTTGCACCCTGCACGACTACCATTGGAGCAACTACCTTTTGGGACTTCGTTTGTCCATAGATTCGGAGAGGACCCCTCTTCCCACCAAGGAATACCACACATGTACCTTTAACGTCGATACATGACACTTCCCTACAGGGGAACCGATGCCGGGTCGCCAAATTGGAAGAGACCGGGCCGGGATCCATACCGGCAGATCATATAGAATAGAATAGAATAGAAATACTTCATGTGCACTATAAAAGTACATAAATTAACTTGCACACAAGTCCTATGAATAACTCTATATTTTACCATCCCCACTTAGGCCTCACTCGCCCCCACATATAACCCTTTCATTTTTGTTTTTTTTTTTTTAAATTTTATGGACCCAGAATTAAACACATAGAAACACTTTATCTAAAGAAACAACAAAACTGAACTAAGGTGCTCCCCACTGTACATAGAAATCATATAAAATGGAAAATTCCTATAGTGTGTAGACAAAAAATAAACACTATGAACCCCCTAAACCAATAAGAACCCTAAAACTTCAATATTCTCAATTGAAGGCTCAACATACAATAACATTTAATACTGAAAAAATCGCGTGTAAATATATTTGGGCACATATCACCATAATGAGTGACATTTCATGCTATATGATACAATTTTATTTTTACAAACTCCATCTCACAAAATATAAGGTTCCTAAGTCTCCTAATGAAAGTAACAAAACAAATCAGTGATTACAGACCCTATAAAGAACTGCAATGCAACACTCCCCATTTATTAACACACACAAGTCCAATAACACCCGGGACAAAGCCAAGGAAGACGACTAAAAGAAAATTGAAATTAACATAAGGGCATCCAGTAGTGTTAGGTTTGCACATAAGCAATATACTACACATATTACAACAAACTTATAGAATACTCTCCAATATGTATACACCAAAAACACAATATACCTAACTAAAATAAAACATAGAAAACCCCAAAAGGGTTCGAAAGCATACAATGAAATACCTAAACCTACAACTAAATCCCTAGATAATGTGATCCAGCAATAATAATGATCCTAGGCACACACACATTGCGTGCAAGATCTTATAACCTTCAGTAACAAGATACCCGTGGCCTGGTACCAACACCTCAGAGTGATAAAGTCTTCGGATCCAATCTCATCCAGTTTCAATATATACCTAAACAATAAAACTACAAATACAACTCTCATAATAAAATATGAAGACTTAATGCCAGATAACAAGCCATAAAAAGGTATAATAATATCAATAAACTTCAACTTTTGAAAGGAGAACCTAAAGGAAAAAACAAAAAACACACTTAGGGCACACACCTGGCCCCAAGTAAGGCAAACCCCAATTGGAAAAACTCTGAACCCCAAAAAGAAAAATCAACAACCAAACTCCCCACCCCCGTCTGAGTCACCAAACATACCACACACCCCTTCCGCAAAGGGAAACGGGTGAGTGGATGACTGGAAAAACCCCAGACAAAACACACCCCTCCCCCTACCCCATACATAAACCCACCAAAAGACTTTCATACCTATCCCTCCAACCCCACTCACCAGTGACCAACCCTATCCCTGTAAAACTCCAGAAACCATATCTCAGAGTTAACCCAGCAACGACCCTATTGACAATTGCCTATAACCTCAGAAAAAACCTATCCCCACCCTTCCATACAACTCTTGGTTCCTACACTTAGTCTTATAAAATCTCACTGCCAAAGCCCTAGTCCTAGCATCACTCCTAACGTCTCTCATACTGCATGACACATAAATATAATCCAAAACCAAATACATTACCACATGCCTCATCCTCAGGGCATCCCATCACATCCATACTTAAACATCAACACCGATAACCCCCAACACCTGTATATCCAAAAACCATTCCCTCACCCACTCAAGACCCCCACAAAATACAGTGGTACCCTGACTTACGATGTTATCATTTTACATTATTTTCGATAACCGATATTTATAACGTAAAAAATTTGACTGTGACTTATGATGTTTGCTTTGTGTAACGACATTCGTACCGGACGTGTCCGCTTGGCGCCCAGCTGAGGGGCACTCCAGGGAGCGTCAGTGTGCTATTGTTTAAAAGTGAGAGCGACCACCCACACCCACGCATTCATACCAGTATATTGTCATTATTCCACTGTTTTTAGTGCTTGCAACTGCTAAATAAGCTACCATGGGCCCCAAGAAAGCTCCTAGTGCCAAGCCTGTGGTAAAGAATGTGCAGGGAAACATTCATGCAGGGAGTGTAGCATTTATGCAGGGAGTGTAGCAGGCATGCAGGGAGTGTAGCAGGTATGCAGGAGTGTAGCAGGGATGCAGGGAGTGTAGCAAAAATGCAGAGAATGTAGCAGGGATGAGGGAGTTTAGCAGGCCTTCAGGGAGTGTAGCAGGCATGCAGGGAGTGTAGCAGGCATGCAGGAGTGTAGCAAAGATGCAGGGGGTGTAGCAGGGGTGCAGGAAGTGTAGCAGGGATGCAGGGAGTGTAGCAGGATGCAGGGAGTGTAGCAAGGATGCAGGGAGTGTAGCAAGGATGCAGTTAGTGTAGCAAGGATGCAGGGAGTGTAGCAAGGATGCAGGGAGTGTAGTAGGCATGCAGGGAGTGTAGCATTCATGCAGGGGTGTAGCATTCATGCAGGGGGTGTAGCATTCATGCAGGGAGTGAGCATTCATGCAGGAGTGAGTAGGCATGCAGGGGGTGTAGCATTCATAGGGATGTAGCATTCATGCAGGGAGTGTAGCATTCATGAGAGTGAGCATTCATGCAGGAGTGTAGCATTCATGCGGAGTGTAGCATTCATGCAGGGAGTGTAGCATTCATGCAGGAGTATAGCATTCATGCAGGAGTGTAGCATTCATGCAGGAGTGTAGCATTCATGAGGGAGTGTAGCATTCATGCAGGAGTGTAGCATTCAAAGAAAAAGGCCAGTAACCCCAGAAAAGAACTTGGTACCTGCAGTGTTAATGGAAGGATTCCCCTTCCAAACACTAGCATACTACTCCACCTTCTCCCCTCCTCCCGTCCTCCACACATCAACATCTCTTCAATAAATGTAAGTGACATGTTATTGTACAATATTTACATGTGTATTTAGGTATTCTTCATTAAATTCTGTATTATTTAATGTCAAAAGTTCTAAAAATATTATATTTAACTACTTTTGGAAGTCTTGGACGGATTAAATTAATTTCCATTATTTCTTGGGGGAAAATTGATTCTGTAACGATTGTTTCCCCTTTAAAAATATGCCCTCTCTGACGGATTAATATCGTAAGTCGGGTACCCTGATACAACATGGAAAGCCGTATCCCATAACCCACAGTGTTGACAATACCCATCACCCGCCAGTCCCATCACAAAAAACTGAGCACTAGACACCAATATACCATGTAAAAACGACATCCAATCTCACGTACCTTAGAGGCAACTTTAAACACTTAAACCAAAACCACGTAACATTTCAATCATAACACGGATAGACGTCCATACCTAAAACCTCCTTAAAATTGCCTCACAAAACAACAAATTTCCTCGCTGTCATTCGCCACCCAGCTCTGATTGTGTGAGGGTGTGGTGTGCTGGCCTTGACCCTGTTGGCTTTTGACAGCACTTTGGATTTCACCAACATGGTGGCAGCTGGAAGGAGCGGTTGAACACAGTTTGTGTGGACCTGGTTACAGGAGTTATCAACCCTGCCACGGCCGGAACAGTATTGCCCACGATCCACGAGATATTTATGGACTTGATACAACGGATTTGTATGGAGTGGCCCTGAACTGGACGAATAGAGTGTTTGTGAAACTTCAAACGGGGGAGGTGTATGAACGGCTGGTGGATAAGCATCAAGATAGTGTGTACACCGTCACACAGGGACTACAGGTACGCTTAAGGACGTCTCGAGGACATACACTTGGGTTCAATTGAGGAATGTCCCGTTTGAGGCTGATGCGGTGGACATCAGTGCAGTTTTCGGGGCATACGGAGTTATCCATGCTGCTACTCCTGGCAAGTGGAGGAAGGACCGCTGATGGGGATCTTTGAGGGTCTTTCGCATTGAAGATGACCTTGCGACATCCCATACCGTCGATGTTGTATTGCCGGATTTTAGGACGCAGGTATACGTCACCTACATGGGGCAACGCAGGACTTGTCGTCTGTGCTGGGCATATGAGCATGTGGCGGCCGACTGCTTGAAGAGGTCGGGCCCAAGAATGAACAGGGGACATCGTGGAACGAACATGACAGTGCAGAGAAATGTGCAGAGATAAGAGGAACAGTCGGAGAAACAACCAAAGTTGTGGAGCGAGATAGTCGAAGGTGCAGAGGTGGTGTGTCAGACGATATCACAGGAAACAGCCCATCAGTGGTTGAAGGTGGCAACCAGGAGAGTGCTGTGGAGGAAGTGGCTTTGGAGCAGGTATTAAGGGACATTCTGGACGAACCTCTACCGGTGTTAAGTGTAGAAGCCACTGGGGGTATGGAAGATACAATGGATATGGTGGAGGGCATAGTGAATGCCAGTATCAATGACCAAACATTAGTGTTGGAGACAGTGCAGGCGGAGGTACATCAGATTGATAGTGCAAGTGGTGTGGAAGTTGTGCAGGGGACCCGCAAGAGGTCTGGCACACAGTCTGATTGTGATGACGTGTTGACCCCGGCCCAGAGGATTTGCAAGAAACCTCTGGTGGAAGTTGCTAAGAAAGACTTGGGATTGGTGCAAGATCAGGGAATTAATAAGGGTGGGAAGAAGGGGTAAATTGCAGAAGTAAAGGAAATCTGGGTCGCAACTTCCACCGAGGCCAAAGGGCAAACCTTTGTCTTTAATTTCAAGTGTTTAACGTTAAATGTAAATGGGTTGAGAGCAGATATTAAAAGAGCTTGGGTGGAGTGTACGTTAAGATGGTATGGTGTGACTGTGGGGTTTTTGCAGGAGCATAATTATAGGTGTGGTAGAGATTTGGTATTGGATGGTTATAGGGTATTTGCCAGTTCATCAAGTAGATTAAAGGGTGGGGTGGCGGTAGTGGTAGCAGTGTCAAGCATATTCAAGCCTTTGTGATGGGAGGAGAGTGGGGGGGGGCAGACTGGTGAGGGTGGAGGGCGAATGGGGGGTGAAGGTATGCTTTTTGGGAGTGTATATGCCGGCAGAGTCTTCCAGACAGGTGAAGGTGGATTTTGTTAGGGAACATATGATTTATGCATGTAGGGATTTGCCTAGCATAACCATAGTTGGGGGAGATTTTAATTGTGTCATCAGGGAAAGGGATGTAGAGCCACGGGGAGGGGGGAGTGTTTTGAAGGCTCTGAGGGACTTACTTAGGTGCGTAGGTTTGAAGGATGTTATTGGGGTAGGTGGGGCGGGAGAGCATACATTTGTTAGAAGAGGGTATGGGGCTAGGCTAGATAGAATTTATGTAACGGGGAGTGTGGTGGTGGGTGCGGTTAAATATTTAGATGTGGGTTTTACAGATCATCGGGGAGTGTTGGTGGATGTGGAATTGTCGGGTGTGGTACGGTGGGGTAAGGGGTATTGGAAATTAAACGTTCAGCTTTTGAGTGGTGAGGGTAGACGTGTGGAATTTAGTGATTGGTGGGGAGGGTTGTGGGAGGGGAGGTTGCAGGGGGAGGCTCTGGTGGATTGGTGGGTGGAGGTGGGTAAGAGGGGCATTAAAGCATACTATCAGAGATTGGGCAAAGAAGAGGCAGGATGGCGTTATGGCATGCAAAACTACTTGGAGGGATTATTGACGGACTGTTACTTAAGAGGAGGTCACAGACTAACTGAGGAAATACGGACATTGAAGGAAACGTTGTGGTTGCTGCAGAATGAGAGTTTTGGGGCATGCAGGATGAAAGCAGGCTTGGATGACGTGTTATGGGGGGATAAACCCTCCAAATATGTATTGTGTAAGTGTAGGAAGAGAAAGGATAGGATGACAGTGGAGTGCTTGGATGTGGATGAAGAATTGGAGAATTATGATGAAGGAATGCGGATTTGTACCACAGAGGGTATGAACGTGTATGTGGATAAGTGGTTTGCCAAGCATATGTGTCGCAAAGGGGTGAGTGTGATGAACAAGGATTTAATATTAGGGGGAATCGTGGAGAGGTTGGGACGAAGTGAGCGGAAGGAGTTGGAGGGGATGATCAGTGAAGGGGAGGTGTGGGAAGCGGTGAATGGGTTAAGTAGAGGAAAGGCCCCTGGAATAGATGGTATAGCGAATGAGTTTTATAAGGAAAATTGGAACATCATGAGGGACTGTTTGGTTGGTGTGATGAATGGGATGAAAGAAGACGGGGTGATGGGTAGGGATATGGGATTGGGAGTGGTGGTTCTAGTACGGAAGGGGAAGGTAGGGGATACTTTGAGGAATTACAGACCTTTGGTACTAATGAATTCTGATTATAAAATATTTGCAAAGATTCTAGGTAACAGATTAAAAAGGGTGTTGGGGAGGGTGATTGAGGTAGGACAGGGGGGGATTCCATGTAGGGGAGTGGTGGTGGGTCATGAGTACATTAACGATTTCATTGAAAGTGTGGAAGGGGGAGGGGTACTAGCATTAGATTGGCAGGGGGCGTATGATAGTGTAGAGCGCGAAAGCATGTACGAAATCATGGAGCGACAGGGGTTTGGTGTGGAAGTGATGAGTTGGATCAGAGCTTTATATGAAGGGGCATGTGTTAGGGTACAAGTCAACGGTAGATTGGGTGGGGTGGTACAGATGGAACGGGGTTTGCGGCAGGGATGTCCTCTGTCGCAAATTCTGTTTGCATGTGTTCAGGATCTGTTTTACAGATTGGTGGGGGGAGGGGGTGGTGACGGAGAGGGGATCATGAATATTGTGGGGTATGTGGACGACACTACGGTGCTGGTATGGCAGGAGAAGGGGCTGGGGCATGTAGGGAACAGTATAGGCACATTTTGTAAGGCAACTGGAATGAAGGTGAACGGGGCAAAATCACTGCTATTGGAGGTGGGTAATTGGGTGGGAAGGGGGTTGGGTAGAAGACATGGTTGGAATGTGACTGACACAGTGAAAATATGTGGAATAGTGTTCACGGGGAATCGGGACGTGACGAGAGAGAGGTAAATTCGGGGAATGTAGTGCAACGGGCAATGGAGCGTATAAATTATTGGTGTGCGGGTGAGCTCACGTTGAGGCAGAGGGTCATTGCGGTAAACACAATGATTTACAGTAGGATTTGGTTTGTAGCTAATATTTATCCTTTATTGAGGTGGGATGTGGAAGGGCTGGAGCGTAAAGTATTTAAGTTCATCTGGGCTAATGGTAGACATTGGTTACGGAAGGATATAGTTAGGAAGGAAATATTATTGGGGGGGTTGGGTCTGATTTGGCTGGAGAAGAGGTTGATGTGCATGTATGTGAAACGTTGTGTGATGAGGAGGGGGGGATGGAGGGACCAGGGTGGAGGCAGTGTTGAGAGATTTGGGTGAATGGTGGAAGGGGAGGGATCTGGTACAGTGCAGGGATTGGCTGCGCAATATGATGGTCATAAAGGAACCGCAAAATTTAAAAGTAGCTGTGCTTATGAGGTTAGGAGGTGGGGTGGGGGTGCTGGAGGGGGAGGCTATATATCCAGTTTATGACTGGAAAGGAATTTGGGGGGTTCGGGAATTACATTTATCGGGAAGGGATCGTGAGCTGATGTATAGGTTTCTACATGGGGCGGTTGCAGCAAGGGAGATTTTATTTCGAATGGGGTGTGTGAAAGATGGGGGTTGTGAGAGGTGTGGCAAGCCGGAGACCGTCTTGCATGCCATATATTTTTGTGAAGCATTGGAAGGGGTAAGGTGGTGGATGGGATGGGTTTTGAGGAAATTGGGGGAAGGGGGAGTACCTTTGTTAAGGGCAATTTTCTTGGATTTGGGGGTGTCATAGGGACAAAAAGGGTTTAATGTACTGCATGGTGGATTTTGTTTGTGTGTCATGGAAATTGAGAGAGGTGGGCATTTGGGAAAGAATAAAGGCGGTGGCGGCTCATATATATCGAACCATGTGTCGGAATCGTGTGCTATATGGGAAGGGTTGGGATTGTGTATTTTCGGAGGATTACAGATCATTAAGTGTCAAGGGGCTATTGAGAGGTTTGGAGGGGTTTGAGTGGGCTTGACCTGTAGGGTTGGGGTCTAGGGGAAGGGGATGTGTTTGTTTTAGGAGATAGGGACGTGTGATTGGAGAAAGGGGGAGGGAAGATGGGGGGGTATTATTTTCTTTGGGTGATGGTTGACATTCTATGCTGTGACAAGTGACGTTAGGGTTTTGGGTAGTGGATGAGATGTATGAGGGGGTGGAATGGATGTTGGTGAAGTTGGTAAGGTGGGGGGGAGTCAGGGGTTGTACATGGGTTTGGCTGGTCCTCTGAAGCCGGGGGAGGGAGGGGGAGTGTGTTTGGGTTGTAACTGGTGTGAATGTGTTGGGGGTTGGTTTGTACTTACCAGTAGATGGTAAGGGTAACTGAAACATGTTGTGGTTACCGTGAATTTCGAGTTGTAATTTACTTTTGAATATACTCTGTGGCAGGTTGATGGTATTCTGATAGGACATCAGGTATGCACCACACTTGTTGTAGGTCATGAATTTACACATGTATAAGTGTAGTTTGTATTAATACAACTTATAGAGTTAAAAGTAACAGATGCTAATTGTGTTTGTATTCATTTTTACATAATTGTGTGTATAGAGGTTTGTTGTGGCTATGAAAGCAAAAATTTGTGGTTAGGTGTGAAGTTATTAGGATACTTTTGTTAAATGTAACCTAATGCACATAGAGCTTACAGTTTATAAGGTTAATGCAAATTGTTAGGTGGAGAGGGGGGAAGTCTCTTATTGGGATTTGTGGCATAGGTAAGATGCATGTCCTTAATGCTTTGTAAGGACGATTCATATCTGTTTATGGTAAAAATATTACTAGGAATTATATCGGTGTAGGGTTTCGGCACTGGGTGTACCTTTTGTTGTATGTTAATTTTATCACCTTGCACGCAGTTTGTATTGAGCTGTTGTTTGTGACATAGCATTTATTTCCATTGATGTTGGAAAGGTTACTCACTGTTAATGTTCTTTGCGTTTATACACATTTGATTGTTTTGAGTTTGTATATGTATTACATGTACCGAAAAACTAATAAAATGTAAAAAAAAAAAAACTCACTCATTACCCTCCCCACTCTCACTCCTTGCGCTAGATATTCCTGCCTAACATATATTCTCATCAAATGCCTCTACAATGGTATCAAACCTAGCCCTCCCTTCACTACCATAGTCATTACGACATCCTTTCCTAACCAATGCCGCCCTAACCCCTGACTTTGCAAACTTAGAAAATCGTCCTCCACGAGGGGGTACACTGCGGCAACATACCATAGCTTACTGTATACCAAAGAATTAACAACTACAACCATCTGCAAGAGAGTGACCTCTCCAGGCCGCCACCCCCTCATCCTACCCAGAGCGGCATTAACCACTACCGAGGAATTCACCTCACGTGCAACACTCGCCTGATTACAAAAACACACACCACATATCCTTAACCTATCCACTAGAGCAGGGGTGCCACTAGCACGTTGAGGGACAACACAATAAGTGTGAGGGGCCCAAGATTGTTCAACTGCCTCCAAGCATACATCAGGGGGATTACCAACAAGCCCCTGGCTGTCTTCAAGCATGCACTGGACAGGCACCTCAAGTCGGTACCTGATCAGCCGGGCTGTGGTTCGTACGTTGGACTGCGTGCGGCCAGCAGTAACAGCCTGGTTGATCAGGCTCTAGTCCAACAGGAGGCCTGGTCACAGACCGGGCCGCAGGGGCGTTGACCCATGGAATTCTCTCCAGGTAGACTCCAGGTATTAACCACCCAAAACCCTGGTCCAACACCCTCCCTACACATTCCCCCACCTCCAATAATTTTGATTTTACCCTATTCACCTGCATACCAATGGCCAAACCAAAAACCTCTACTATCCTATTTACATTACCTAACCCCTCCATTGTTCCTACTAAAATAGTGGTGTCGTCTACATAACCTATAATACCCAATTCTGCCACCCCATGATTACTCCCTTCTCTCACCCCTTCTGACACTAACCTAAAAAAAGGGTCCTGCAAACACGCAAACAGGAGCTGTGACAATGGGCACCCCTGCCGCAGCCCCCGCCCCAAACGCACCTCGGTCCCCAACCTCCCATTCAACTGTACCCTCACACTTGCATGCTCATACAAAGTGCAGACCCAACCCACAACCTCCGCCCCAAACCCTTGCCATAAAAGCACCGCCTGCAGCATATCCCTATCAACACTGTCATACACCTTTTCCCAGTCAAGCCCTAAAACACCCCCAGCTCTTCTGCTCTCTAAAAAACCTTTGATCCTCTGATGACCCTCCCTCATACTTCTCCCAGGTATCCCATACTGACCCTCCTCCATTAAGCTCCCCAAAACTCCTTTCATTCTATTAGCAAGAACACGTGCAAATATCTTATAATCTGCACACATAAGTGTAATTGGCCTATAATCCTCAATTGTCCCACAAGCACAATTTTTTGGCAGTAAAACTACATTACATGTTGTCATATCCCTACCCAAACTACCTTTCAATTTCATAGCATTAAAAAGCCTAACTAGCATCCCTCGCAGAACCTCCCAATGAACTATAAAAAAAATCCCCAGAAATCCCATCCAGGCCAGGGGCATTGCAAAGGGCCTGACCCTTCACTGCCTGCCAAACCTCTTCCTCAGTTATAGACCCTTCCATACTCTCTCTATCTCCAGCCCTTATCCTCTCAACTATACTGTCTAAAGTTACATCCCGGGATACCCCCTGGCTCATCCTACACTCAAACCAAGCATCCGCAAAATAACTCATGGCTTCCATGGTACGAAGAATCTGCCCCTTTCGATACCCACGGCACTCCTCAGTTACCCTCAATGACATTACCATCATATCTCTTCTCCGGTTCTGAAAAGTACATAATACTAACGTGGAGGGCTTATCCCCCATAAAACTTCCTCTAACCCCCTTCGTACCCTCAGAGCATGAAAATTTTTATTCTGCAACTCTCACAATTGTAACCGCAGATGATCAATTTCAGCTAGGGGATACCGCCCTCCACTCTCATAACAAGACCTCAATTGCCCTTCTAGGTACCTCAACATTCCCAACCTTTGCCTCACATCTTCCCTACCCAATTGCCTATAAAATTCCTGGATTGCCACTTTAGCCCGCACACTCCACCATTCCACTATATCACTAATCCCCATCCCATCGTTCTATACTCGTCCCAACCAATCTGCAAAAACCTCCCTGTGATCCATCCCCTGCAACAACCTCACATTTAATTTCCAATACCCGGAATATATCTTCACCACCCCAGCCCATCCCATCTCTACCAACACACCCCTATGATCGGAAAAACCAAAATCCTGACATTTAACCTCACCTACCTGAACCGCCCCTGAAACATACCCGGTCCAACCTAGCCACATAACCCTGTTTAATATAAGTGTGGTCCACACGACACCCTCCTCCCCTAATTACGTCCTCCCCGAGGTTCCACATCCCTCTCTCTAATGATGCAATTCCAATCCCCGGCAATTATCATAACCAATGGTAAACCTCTCAATGCATAAACTAAATCCTCATAAACACAATACATTAAATATTACATACAGAAGTATATACGTAATAACATACAAAATTCGAAAACCCCAAGTCGCCGGCATATATACACCAATGAAACACACCTGTATATCTCCCCAAACCCCGTCCACCCCACAGACCCTATCACAACTGGCACAGAGTCCCCACTTTGCGCCCTACCTCCTTTCTTTCTTCTAAGATGGCCCTCCAGGCCATTTTAGAAGACCTTTGGCCCGGGTTTATCTCATCATTTTCAGTATCCCCACTGGGCCGCTTGAGGGATACTTCCACACATTCCATATCCCTGTTACCTTCCTCCCTATTCACCTCCACCTCAGCCACCACCACAGGCACAGAGTCAACCAGATGAGTCCTCATTCAAGCCCAAAACACCCGGCGGGGACGGGCTCCCAAGGAGGCTCTGGATATCCTCAAAACAAGGCCTCTATAAATCAGAGACCACCTCCAACAAGTCACCCTCCATGGCAACCTGAGAACACTCCTGCACCTCTTCCTGCGTCGCTGGAGTTAAGTCAAAACGGCCTCTTCCTCAGCTTCATCTGCCTCACTCTAACTCCGAGGGACATCCTCAGTATCAAAAAAAAGACGTCTTGGTCGTCTCTCTCAGGTATGCTTCAGCACGAAAATTCCCATCATCTCGACATTCACGTTGCTACTCCCTGCGTTGATCACACGAAGCCGCCATATATGACGTATACTTGAGTACGAAACTCATGCATCTGAACGTATGATGGAATAGGCCTCCCCAAAGTCATTTTGAGGGAGTATGATCTTGCCAGCATGCCAGCATAAGTTCCCTGCTGCCACTGACCAACATTAGCTACGTGTATACTCCCATACTAGCCGAATACTCACCGAACATCCATTTCAGCAGCCTCAAATGGAAGATTCTTCACATAAATCCAAGAGTAATGCGCCGACACGTCACGCATACGCACCTCCAATCCCAAATTGATGACAATAGGCTTGTCCTGAAACTTGTCCACCACTTCTTCATACACACCAGTGGAGTTGAACTTGAAGAAAAATATGACCGCCTCGTTCAAAGAGATACCATAAATGGCCTCAGTCAGTATTCTGAAGGTGTCACGTAGAACCAATAGCAAGATGACCTCAGCATTATCAGGATACACAGCACCTATAATTAAATCCACACAGACAGTGTTGACACGGCGCTGGTAGGTATCCGCCATTGTGGTGAAAATAAAATTTAACCTAACCTCCACCAGGGGGACGACTGAGCTCACCTGCACACCACCAAGGCTGGGGAGCAACTGGACCTTACTCCCAGTCATTGCACATCACCCGCCCCCCCACCCCTGCATACATCCCTGTGAAGGCCTGCTGAGACTGAGGATCACCATGCCCAGCCCTTTTAGGGCAGGATAGATGCCACAGCTGGAGCTTGCTACCATCTGCAGCTCGCAAGACTGCTTTTCCTGTCAGGGAAGATGGCAGACCAGAGAGGCCTAGCTTCTCCTTATGAGCCCCGTGCTGGTGGGGAATGTGGCTAGGCCTGGGGACAGTTGGTAACAATGATGAGGGGGTACTTGTACCTCCTCTTATGGTAGACATAGGTCTCAGATACTCCCACGACAGGGAGCCGGAGCCGGGTCGCCATCTGCAATAGCCCCAGGTCGGGAGAATTCCCGGCGAATCAACACCTCCTCCTCCTCCTGCTGAGAGCCTCAATTGCACCCCACACCAACCACAATAGAGCAACCTAACTTTTGAAACATCATTTGTCCATAGAATCGGTGAGGACCCCTCTTCCCGCCAAAGGAATGCCACACATGTAAATGTAACGACGATACACGACACTTCCCTACCCGGGGAGCCGATGCTGGGTCACCAAATTGGAAGAGACCCACGCCGGGATCCATACTGGCAAATCACCTAGAATAGGATAGAATAGGAGACATCTGTGTTAGTTTATGCACAGATTTATGCAGTTATTGTTCTTTGTGGGCTATGTTTTCGTTTGGGATTAGTCTGTGTTAGTTTACGCACAGATTAGTGTCGTTTCTCGTGATCGTTGGACAGTGTTCAGTGCGGCTGAGCCGTGAGCCACATGAGGGTGGCTAAGGGCTACCTCCTGGGACCTTAGCCTAAGAGCTCTGAGCCCCGTGTAGGCGGCTATGAGGTCACGGTCAGCAGCTCAGGTGCTGGTTCAGTCCCCACACCTACAGTCACCATGGCAGGCCCAGGAAAGCGGCCTAAACGTTTATTGGAATGTGAGTACGAGTCGGAGGACGATGTGGGACAAATGGGAGCCCCACCAAGAAGGCCAAGGATGCTGTGGAGACTGCTGTGTCTTCCGATCTGCCACTAGTTCAGCCAGTAGATCCTACCCAAGAAGACCTGGTCCCCAGATGGACATAGGGTTTATGGGAGGCCACAAGGAGGCTGTGGGTCCTCAACTGGTGGGGTTGGGGCCCGGCCAGGTACCCACTCCAGTTGCATCAGCCACCACAGAGGATGGGGAATGGATGACTCCTCGTGCAAGAAAGACTTCCCACTCTGCTCGGACAAATGCAACCATAGCATTCAACAAATTCAAGGTTCCCGATTACGGGTCTGTGAGGTATCCCCCACTTCCAGCTCTGCTGCGAGTTCACTCACCGGAACGAGGTTTTGGTCATTCCTCGGGATGAGGATTCATTCGAGGCATTAAAGGGGCTGGTTGTGATGCATGCCAGCATGGTGGAACTGATTGCTTGGGAGAAGGTATACAAGGGGTGCTCTTACACGTCCCTGTGTTCCTTCCATTGGACACTATTTTTTAACTGCCCAATATTTTCAAGGCAGAGAGACTCACTACCAAGGTGAACAAGGTACCCACCCAACAGGTGCTGATACACCACAATGGCCCACTCCCCATGGACCTGGACCTTGGGGTCTGGGGACGGTTCAAGACCCGGCCGTACCTGACATGCCCACTGCAGTCCTTCAACTGTCAGGGGTTCAATCACATTGCAGCCACCTGCCAGCGAGGGAAGAGGTGTGGAGTGTGCAGCAAGGCATACGACTCGAAGGACTGCATTGCACTCCTTAAACAACTGACCAGCGAGACCTCTCAACCGGAGCCCAAGTGTGCCAACTGCTCAAGAGGCACCATGCCTGGAAACAGAGCTGTCCTGTGATGGAACAGAACAGGCAGCAGGTGCGTCACCGGAACGGCTTGGCACCCACGGCAATGCCCAACCTCAGAACCGCCCAGCAACAGTCAGCATGGGCTCCAACCGCAGCACCATGGATGCCACAGATGGGCAATACCAGCGAGTTCCCAGCAGTGGGCTCCTACAGAGACACCAGGGGGCAGTCAGTGGCTGGTGCTGCACGACCAACAGCAAGGCCAGAGAGCAAGATGGCCGAGACGACAGAGTCACTGGGAAAAGCGACAACAGGCCAGGAACACTGCCCAGCAGGCCCCTGTTGGGCACCGTCAGTCCATGCCATCTCACCAGCAAGCCTCTTCCCGAGGGCAGGCCCCTCCTGCGACTGACCAGAGTCAAGCAGCGGCTTCCCGCCAGGAGACTCAGAAGTCCATGGCCACTCTGGCCAGATCCAGGGTGCACCCAGCTTATGCAGCTGCAGTATCGACAGCCACTCAAACTTACCCACTGGCTCAGGCACAACACGAAGACTCGTCCGGCACAACACCTACAGAAGTATTGGTAGACTCATTTCCAACTTGACTGAAGAAAATCATTGGGATCATCTCAGAGCTCCTCTCTCGCCTGCTGCCGTCGGCAGAGGACAGGGGCGCCTGCAGACAGCTCCTGTCGTGGATGCTAGGCGTAGTCCTACTGGACAGGAAGGACTAAATGGAACTTCAAGCCATCATCTAGGAGTCCTTCCAGTCCGTGATGGAGGAGACCCCGAGTCACCAACAACAGACGACGACGTGTCCCAGGCAGAGATGGAATCAGAGAGCCCCTCTACACCACTGAAGATCCTCCAGTGGTACATTTGTGGGCTGCAGCAAAAAATCACTTAGTGATTGAAGCTGCGGTACAAGATGAGATCGATGTCTTCCTGCTCCAGGAGACACTTACCAAACCACCACATCAACCACCGCCACGTATCCCGAGATTCTCGGCTTACGTTCAGCGCCTGGAAGGCACCGACAGGGGCATGGCAGTCTACATCAGGAATACTATCCCTCACTCGATCTCCACTGACCCCATCGACTGCAGGGAGGGCGTGGAGGTACAGGCCGTCACCTTACAACTTCCGGATGGACCTCTCGTGGTTTACAACATATACAGAAGCCCTCAGTCCACCCTTGACATTTCAGAGATGGTAGCACTCGCCCGTCTGGAGGGTCTTGTTGTGGCTTGGGATGTCAATGCCCACAACCCAATACTTAATTCTGTCTCCCCCACCAACGCAACAGGGAGGCACCTTGCGACTGTGTTGGAGGATGTACCTGAGATCTCCCTCCTCAACAATGGGGAGCCAACCCATCACTACGGTGGCCGTCTGGACATCACACTCATCTCCAGACGGCTGCTCTCGACTGCAAGTTGGGAAGTCCACCCCTGTCTAACCAGTGATGACTTTTCAGTGGTCACCACACTGATGGTCCAGCGGCACCCATCTCCCACGCATACCCCCAGATGGAATCTCAAGAAGGCCGACTGGCAGTGCTTCTGGAAGGTCATCGAGCACTTGTGGGCAGATTACTCTACCAGAAGATCCAGATGAGGCAGCTCAGAGCCTACAGGCAGCCTTCACTAGGAAAGCTGAGGCAGCCATACCTAGGATTATGGGCGGAGGTTCGTACAAGCGTGACTGGTGGTTCTACAATGAGGTAATCAAGGAACAGAACCACCGCATCAATGTCCACAAGATACACAGGCGAAATCCCATTGCCGAGTCCATGCGTCTGCTAAGGGAAGTCGTGCGACATGCGTGCCATGTCTCGCACAGGGTCCGTCAAGTAAATGGAACTTTTCACCTCCAGAGCGGCTATGGCTCAACTGCCTCAGGATCTCCAGGACCTAAAGCCACTCTCCTTCCTAGAAGGATGGGGGCAATCCAAGTGGCTTGCCGGGTAAAGGACGCCACCGATGAAGACTTCACTGACTGGGAGCTCCAGGCAGCCTTCACATCTCATCGGGACACTGCGCCTGGGCATGATGGTGTCACTTATGACATGATCACTCGGTCTGGTTAATCTGGTCACGTCGCTCTCATTCTCGTCATAGGCCTAGGACTGGATTCACCATCCATCCGTGAGTTTCCCTTGACTACCTTTTATCTCCCAGAACACCAAACAAGATAAACACGATACATTCTAGATACAGATACGATACATTCTGCTACTGACTCTTGCCCAGGCAGGTCATAGCAGCTCTGACTCTACAATCTCCCTATGATCCCCGTTGGGGAGGGGAACCTTTACCTGATCCACGATGGCTCACCGGGTGAAGATCAGGGCTAAGGACTCTTCAACCACTGATGCTTCCAAGCTGGCCCTTACAACTGCCCTTAAAAGCAGTTTGCAGTTGAAATTCTCAGGAATTACCACTCTTCACGAAGCCTTCCTTGTCACATTCATCAATGATGAGGAAGCAGAAAAAGTCCTCTCACCACCTGCTATCAAGACCCTTGATGATCAAGGCTTTGTTCTCTCAACATCACCATTTATGTGAGCAAAATGATCTGTGTTTATGAAGCGACTTGACAAACTCATCACCTCCATGACTACAGACGGAATCAAGCAATTGAAGATCTCAACGATTGGGCTGAATTAGAAGGTGTAATCAAGATCCCCAATGCTTCATCAATGCTGAAAATCACGTTTATCGACGTGAACATGGCTGCCAGAGCTCTCTCTGATGGTCTAGCTGTCTCCTACAACTACATCAACACCAGTCAACTTGAACCTGAACGATTCAAACAAATTTCACCTGCTGACTTGCTTCTCTTATAGTCACTCTACCAACGAATGTCATGTGAAGAACAGAAGATATGTTCCACCTGTGGGTCTGACGGTCACAACTTTCGTTCCTGCACCTCCACTACTGCGGCTACCTGCACCTCCACTACTGCTGCTACCTGCACCTCCACTACTGCTGCTACCTGCACCTCCACTACTGCTGCTACCTGCACCTCCACTACTGCTGCTACCTGCACCTCCACTACTGCTCACCTGCACCTCCACTACTGCTGCTACCTGCACCTCCACTACTGCTGCTACCTGCACCTCCACTACTGCTGCTACCTGCACCTCCACTACTGCTCCTCCTGCACCTCCACTACTGCTGCTACCTGCACCTCCACTACTGCTCCTACCTGCATCAACTGTAAAAGTGATCATCATACTCTGGCAGCCAAATGTCCTGTTCGTAAGGAGATCCTTTCCAAGAAATTAAAGGAAGACCTTAAGAAAACACCAGGCAACTCTCCAACTTATGCTGCAATAACCAAACTCCAGTCTACAACCACCAAGATCTGCAAGCCACTCACCAGCCTCCACCACCACCACCAGTCCACCACCACCACCACCACCACCACCACCACCACCACCAGTACCACCACCACCACCACCACCACCACCACCACCACCACCACCACCAGTACCACCACCACCACCACCAGTACCACCACCACCACCACCACCACCACAAGTCCACCACCACCACTACCACCTACCACCACCACCACCACCACCACTACCACCACCACCAGTACCACCACCACCACCACCACTACCACCAGTACCACCACCAGCACCACCAGTACCAAAACCACCACTACCACCACCACCAGTACCACAACCACCACCAACACCACCGCCACCACCACCACCACCACCAGTACCACCACCACCAGTACCACCTCCCGCTCCTCTACCTGAGGACATCTCCACGAAGATTTATTACTGCATGATGTTGCTCACATGAACAATGCAGCTCAACCAGGATCCTTCAACACATCGATAAACGAACTTCTCGCCCTCAACAACATGCAGCATTCAACTTACCAACAAGTCCTCCTTCAACTGAGATTTTAAAGATAATTCCAAAAATCGTCAGTTTTGCTGCACCAGATGACTTGCAAGAATTGCTGCTCGAAGATGACGCTCCCTCTACACCAGTCTCCACCAATGAGAGTTCACCTCCGCCTCGCACCACCACCACTACCAAGAACCAATCAGCTGCCTCCCTGCCAGTCGAGACACAGCCACTCCTCACCAATAAGAAGCCATCTGCTATTGCCACGAACCAATCACCGACTTCACCTTCCACTACCTCGACTATGGAAAAAACATACTCCATGCCTGGTGTCAGGTTCCTCAGCACTGCATCGAGGGGTAACACAACGCATTCCAACAAACTTCTCTACCAACTCCAGGATGGATCTGTCAAGTTCGGCTGTATTGATCAGATCATCAAAATTGACACAATCCTTGTGACCTTGCTAAATTTAAAAACGACAACCCTCTGATTGAGTTATCTCACCTCCCATTACTGCACTTCAACAAATGGTACAATGGTGCACTGATCAAGTAACCTCCTCTCCATCACTGAAGTTCGTTCCTGTTGCCTTGACCTTCCCTGCCTGCCTGCCGCCGCCTCATCGCACCTTCATAGGTGTCACATCTCATCGGCCCTAATTACTCACCATCAAGACCTGCAGTACGTCAGTACCACTTGCTCCACAGTGGTTGGGCCACTGATCTTTCCTACCATTCCTCCTCCACTATCCCATCCTTTTCTAGTATTTCCATCCTTCTTCCTTCCCATCTCGTCGATTCTTCGGCCATATCGATTTTGATTTCGACACCACACAACAAGCCCACCACACCAAGCCCACATTGTTGTCTTCCTCGACCTTGAGAAAGCTTTCGAGCTTAGCAGTGCACCTGCCGTTCTTGTACTCTTGGCCCAAAGAGGAGTTAAGGGCAGGCTGCTTGCATGGCTTCGATCCTATCTCCAGGACAGATGGGCCTGTGTACGTTTCCAGGGGCATGCCTCTTCTCTCAAGAACCTCGAAAACGACACTTTGCAGGGCAGGGTGCTTAGTCCCGCCCTGTTCAATGTACTGATGCACCAGCTTGTGTGCTTGCCTTTCTCCACAGGCACCTTCCTGCTCAGCTACGCCGACGACCTGGCGCTTTTTATATCCAGGAAGCGCTGGCTGTTGCAGCGAGCCCAGGAGCACCTCGATCTGCTGGCTTCCACTTGCCGTCACCTGGGGCTCAAGATATCTGCAGCAAAATCCAAAGCCATGATCCTTCGCACTAGGGAACCCAATGAGAGGCTGCGGATCCTGGGCATCAACCTGGAATGGGCTCACAGCTATAGGTTCTTTGGCATCTACATCGACAGGTGCCTCACCTTCCAGAAACATGTATGCCACATCAAAGAGAGAGCTCTGCAGAGGGTCAGGGTAATGAGTGCCATGGCCATCCCTAGGGTCGGAGCCAGCCTCGAGGTCATGAGGTTGTTCTACATACAGGCCGTACGCAAGCTGATCGACTACGAGGCGCTTGCTCTGGTTCACGTTAGGCCCATGAACATCAAGTGTCTCTGTGTGGTCCAAAACACAGCTGTGAGGGGCCATGCTGGGGGCGCTTAGGTGGGCCAATGCAGTGGCTCTGAACTTCGAGGTGCATCTTCAACCCCTTGAGGACAGGATCCAACTTCTAGCTGCCAAAAGGATAGCAAAGTAAATCCGACTCCCAGGTGCTGACAAAATGATGAAGGATATACGGGTCCACCAGGGACATGTCATACCAATGCACCGCGGCAACCGGTGGTTGTGATATGTTGCAGATGCTACAAGGAAGCTCCTGCCCATGACATTGCTCCAGGAAGGAGTCTGCGACCGACCTACAGCGAACTACACGGTGCCGCTTTCTTGGGCGCCAGAGCTGTTGGCAGTGCACTGGACAGCCCTACTAAGCAGCAAGAGGCATTGCCCCCAGCACATTCTGCAACGACTTGCTTCAGCTAGCATTATGGGTGTGGAAAGACCTGGGAGTGTACCATATTACACTGATGGCTCCAGAGACCCAGAGGCGGCCTGCACAGCTGCTGATATGTTCCACAACAATCTGACAGCAGGTTGGCACCTCCTGGACCATTGCACCATACTCCATACTGAACTCTATGTAGTTCAACAAGCTCTGCAGCATGCAATTGCAGACCATCAGCATCCCCCCGACTTCCATGTTGATTCCAAGTCAGCAATCCAGGCAATTATGCACAGTGAGCCAAGGGACAACATACACTTACTCACGTCCATTCTGGGCAACCTGTAGATGCTCATGGCCCAGGGTCGCAAAGCCACCATCAACTGGATCCCGAGCCATGTGGGTATCCCTGGCAATGATGCAGCAGATGAGGCTGCTAAGACCGCAACGCTTGAGGCACAGCCATGTGGGGCAATCTCCATCAGCCTCAGTCAGATTATGCTATGGGCTACCAGTGCAGCCAGGCGCCCACTTCTTGACCCTGGGGATTCCCGGAGCTACCATTGGTATGACATAGCGACTCACAGGGCGCCCCCTCCAAGTATTTGGAAGCAGGCCAGGGAACTGCGGGTGGCTATCCACCGCCTACATTTAGGGTATCTCACCCCTGCACGGATCGTTGAACGGGCGAGAGAGGAGCTCTGCACCCACTGTGACCGGATAGTTTCAACATCCCTGGTGCACTACCTGCTATACTGCCCAGCTACATTGTCCCTTCACTGCAGACACTTCCTGATGACCCCGGTGTGGCAGGCCCGGGAGACTTGGAGACCTTACTCCCAGTCATTGCACATACCCCCCCCCCCCGCTGACATCTCTGTGAAGGCCAACAGAGAGGTCACTGGAAGGACTATCACAGAGAAACTATGAACAAAAGAAAGATCATTGGAAGGACTATCACAGAGGAACTATGAACAACAGAAAGGTCAGTGGAAGGACTATCACAGAGGAACTTTTTTTTATATTTTATTAATAAAGAAGAAACCAAAGAATGCATATACAAATACATATATCATGAAATTATGCCATAGAATACATATACAGATCATCCCCCCATTACCCCATGCCCACCCTACAAATGGTATTATGTTACACAGCCACACACTACATACACAAGTGACAATAAAAACAATAAGTAACAAGAAGGACACCCCTGGTCACTGACTGACCATTTGCAGGATATGAGATACAGTGGACCCTCATTTAACACGACTTTATGTTGCACGTTTTGGGTATTGCGCGATTGAAGAATTGTGGCACATTTTTATCTAACACAATGTATTACACGGTTCGCGGGAGGGTAAAAAAATAATTGAGCCCCCAGGTCCTTCACAAACTATACCACTAACAGAATATTTGCCGAACCCAATATTCAATGTTCCCCAAGCAAAATTTTAAATATGCAGAAAGAACTTGATATTCCAAGCATCAGAGATCGTGTTACTGAAAGAAATATCCTAATTGGGGTTAATATGCTCATGCAAGCTCATTCAAACCCCTGCACAGAAGCCTCCAAACTTTCCTCAATTCGCTGCCCAGCCACTGTGGTGAGCGGGTGTGCTGGCTGGTTTCCCCTGGTGGTCAGTGTTGACTACTTTATTTTCTCTAATATGGCGGAGATGTACAGAAAGAGAGTGCATACTGTGTGCATAGAGGTGCTTGTTGGTGCTATTTATCCATCAAATGCTGAAGTTCTCTTGCCAGCCATTCTCAGAGACACTTATGGAATTCCCACAGCAGACATTTATGGGATTTCATTGAATGGAGCTACACGAGTGTTTGTGAAGTTCTTGACAAGTGGTGCCTACGAGAGGGTCATTGATGTCTACCACGAGAAGCGCATGGTCGTTTTAGAAGGTTTGGAGGTGAGATTATGGGATGTGTCGGCAATTTTTATGTGGATACGTATTTGGAATATCCCTTTTGAAGTGGATGTCATGGATGTGAGAGATGTGGTCAGCCGGGGCATATAGCAGCAGCGTGTGAGAAACGTGGACCACAACCCCAGCAACAAAGTGGCGGTGGGGGGCAGGAGCATGGTGCAGAGGGCCCTTCAGGTGTGGCCCTGGAGGTGCATGGGTCATCTTCAGGGTACGTGGAAGGTTGAGATAGAAGGTGGAGTGACGTGGTAGATGAAGTGGAGGTGGTGGTGGTCTCCTTGCCACCTGTGATGCAACCGGTGATGAAGACAGCAAGGTCGCTGTCGTGCAGGAGATGGGCGATTTGGTGGAGTTGATGGGGCCTATGATGGAGGACCTGAGGATGATGCTTGACAGTCCGCCTTCTGTGGGAGAGGAGTCCGTGGTGAAGGACTACCCGGAGGTAACATCAAGCCCGGGTGAAGTGCTGAGTGAGGATGTGAGTAAGGGTGCTTGTGGTGGCAGTGAGGATTCAGTACGAGTGTGTGTGGTTGAGGCTGTGGTTCATAGGGAGGAAAATGATGTGAATGTGTCTGAAGAGGTCATGGAGGTGGCGGGGAAATCCCGCAAGAGATCAAGTGTCATGGTGGAGGATGACGTGTTGACGCCTTCAAGTGTATCAGTATGAATGTGAATGGCCTTAGGGCCGAGGTCAAGAGGATATGGGTTGAACGGACTTTGCGGAGAGAGGGCATTGACGTGTGTTTTCTCCAAGAACATAATTTTAGATGTGGTGGGGATTTTGTACACTTTGTACACTGGTAGTTCTGAAAATTTCAAGGGGGGGTGTTGGTAGGTATTAGGGAGACCAGCCCTTTTCATCTGAGGTCGTGGGAAGAGGTGGGGGGCAGGAGGATTATTAGGGTTGATGGTGAATGGGGTGATATCCCGGTTAGTTTCATTGGTGTGTATATGTACGAAAGGGTGAGTTTGTGAGAGATTACTTAGTATATGCATTACGGGGACTCCCTGAGGTAACTGTGTTAGCGGGTGACTGGAACTGCATAATTAGGAAGCGTGCCGAAGGGTAGTGATAGTGATAGGTTGCAGGGGTATAGGGCTATAACATTGTTGTGCTCAGACTATAAGATCTATGCAAAAATACTGGCAAATTGCATGAAATGGGTGTTGGAAAAGGTATTGGAGGATGGCCAGTATGGGATACCTGGACGTAGCATTAGGACAGGGCATAGGAGAATTAGGAATTTCGTGGAATATAAGGAAGAGGGGCGGAGTCCTAGGATTAGACTGGGCAACCACGTATGATAGTGTGGATAGGGAAATGTTGGTTGACATTATATCGAAGCAGAGGTTTGGGGAGGAAGTTGTGGGGTGGGTTAGATCCTTATATGATGGGGCTTTAGCAAGGGTACAAGTTAATGGGAAGTTAGGGGTTCAGGTGAATTTAGAGAGGGGTTTGCGGCAGGGGTGCCCCCTGTCGCAGATTCTTTTTGGGTGTCTGCAGGACCCCTTTTATAGATTAGTTAGAGATGGGGTATGGGATGGGGAAGGGTGTGGGGGTTGTGAGACGGGCATAGTAGGATATGTAGATGACATGACCATATTGATAGGGAGTGGGGAGGGGTTAGATAATGTTAATAGGATTATTGGGGTTTTTGGTGGGGCTACTGGCATGTGCATCAACAGGGCGAAATCGAAGTTATTGGAGGTAGGTTCATGGGTGGGAGGGCCGTTGGGGTGGAGGGAAGGGTGGATGTGTGTTAATAGTATTAAAATTTGCCGTGTTATTTTCAGTCATTGTAGTGATTTGGCGAGGGGATTAAATTCGGAGGAAGTGGTGAGTAAAGCGCTTGGGCGGTTAGGTGGTTTTAGCCCGGGTGAGGTCACATTGTTGCAGCATGCAGTGGTGGTTAATGTTTTAATTTATAGGAAACTTTGGTTTGTGGTGGCTGTATCTCCGGGAGTGGGATATAGGGCGCTTACTTGCAAGGGTTTATAGATATATTTGGAGTTATGAGAGGCACTGGTTGGCTCGTGAGGTTGTGACAGCTGGTGTGGGGGTGGGGGTTTGGGGTTGATTCCATTGAGGAGTAGGCTTCAAAGTTTATTTGTTAAGCAGGAATTTTTGGTGGGAGGGGAGATAGGAGGCAGGAGGGTTGGGAAGGTCATGAGAGAGGTACGTAGGTGGTGGAAGGGTAGGGATTTGTTGTGGTGTGAGGATCTATTGAGGTATCTTTTAGTAGTTAGGGAACCTGTGAGAGTGAAGGTGAGTAGGTTGGATAGAGTGGGGAAGGGGGGTAGTACAGGGGAAAGGTATTTATCCAACTTATAATTGGAAGTTGGTGTGGTACTGGTTGAAGAGGCTGAGGGTACTGCCAAGGGTTCGAGAAACAGGGTATAGGTTTTTATTGGGAATTTTGGCATCTCGGGCACAATTGTGCCAGATGGGAATAATAAGGGAGGAGTTCTGTCTGAAATGTGGTGGTCTCGAGACTGCGTATCATGTAGTTTATTTTTGCGAGGCGTTGGGTGGGGTTATGGAATGTTTTAGTGGAGTATTGAAAATTGTAGGGGCGGGGGGGTTTGTTGACCATAAGAGCTTTAAGTATAGATGTGGGGGTTTGTCCTGAGGATGTACGACAGGCGGTAGCTTATTTGGTGGTAGATTTCATACATATTTCGTGGGGCATGAGAGAGGCCCCGGGTGACATCCACATTAGAGCTTCGGCGGCAGGGTTTTACAAGACTCACTGTCGTAATCAGGTGGTTTACGAAGGGAGATGGTGTAAGGCTTTTCCTCTGGGATATCGGAATCTTACTGTCGTGATTTTATTAGGGAAAGGAGAGGGTGCAGTAGGCGAGTGAGAGGGCTGGTCAGGGTAGCTTGGGGAGGGGTTCAGAGTGTGTGTGGCTGTATCTAATGTTTTTTTTTTTTAGGGGTGTCAGGGGATAGGCTGGTGGTTTGGTTTTTTATGCTTCATCGTTCAGGCAGTTTCTATGTGGTTGTCTGGTGGCGTTTTTAAAAACGTCTGTGTTTGGGGGGAGGACTCAGTAGTAGATGGGGGAGGTTCAGGGGTGTCAGGGGTATCTCACCTGTTCCTTACCGTGTGCGTCAACACGGTGTGAAGGCGCCTCCTTTGTGTGGAGCCAGGGGTTTTTCATGAGTACTGGTGAGACAGGTTCCCATGACCTAGAATGTATGTTGGGCGTGTGTGTGAGTGTGGTGTCTGTTTTGTTTTTCATGTGATGGTATAACATTGTAAAGTTTAGGTGAGATGTTTTGTATGGTACTGTGAGGTAATGGGGTTTTTTAACTTTCATTTTTAGTATGTCGATGTTATGTTATAGATCGCCACCCATCTTGATACCCATCAATTGCACAACCCAGGACAGCATGGGTTTAGAGCAGGCCGCTCCTGTCTGTTCCAACTACTGGACCACTACGACAAGGTCCTGGATGCTCTAGAAGATAAACAGAATGCAGATGTTATATACACAGATTTTGCAAAAGCCTTTGACAAGTGTGACCATGGTGTAATAGCACACAAAATGCGTGATAAAGGAATAACAGGAAAAGTTGGTAGATGGATCTATAAATTCCTAACATGTAGAACACAAAGAGTAGTAGTCAACAGAGTAAAGTCTGAGGCAGCTACTGTGAAAAGCTCTGTTCCACAAGGCACAGTACTTGCTCCCATCCTATTCCTCATCCTCATATCAGACATTGACAGGGATATAAGCCACAGTGCTGTGTCTTCCTTTGCAGATGACACCCGAATCTGTATGACAGTGTCCACCGTTGAAGACACTGCAAGACTCCAAGCAGACATAAACCAAATCTTTAAATGGGCTGCAGAAAACAATATGAAGTTCAATGATGAGAAATTTCAATTACTCAGATACGGAAAACGTGAAGAAATTAAAATCTCATCGGAGTACAAGACTAATTCCAACCACAAAATAGAGCGAAAAACTAATGTCAAAGACCTGGGAGTGATCATGTCAGAGGATCTCAACTTCAAGGACCATAACAATGTAGCAATTACATCTGCTCGAAAAATGACAGGATGGATAATGAGAACCTTCAAAACCAGGGATGCCAAGCCCATATTGACACTTTACAGATCGCTTGTTCTATCTAGGCTGGAATATTGCTGCACACTAACTGCACCTTTCAAGGCGGGTGAAATTGCTGACCTTGAAAATGTGCAGAGAACCTTCACCGCACACATAAGTGCGATAAACCACCTCAACTACTGGGAACGCTTGAAGTTCCTAAACCTGTACTCTCTAGAACGCAGGTGGGAGAGATACATTATTATATACACATGGAAAATTCTCGAGGGCTTAGTACCAAACTTGCACACAAAAATCACTCCCTACGAAAACAAAAGACTCGGCAGGCGATGTAACATCCCCCCAATGAAGAGCAGGGGTGCCACTAGCACGTTGAGGGACAACACAATAAGTGTGAGGGGCCCAAGATTGTTCAACTGCCTCCCAGCATACATCAGGGGGATTACCAACAAGCCCTGGCTGTCTTCAAGCAGGCACTGAACAGGCACCTCAAGTCGGTACCTGATCAGCCGGGCTGTGGTTCGTACGTTGGACTGCGTGCGGCCAGCAGTAACAGCCTGGTTGATCAGGCTCTGATCCAACAGGAGGCCTGGTCACAGACCGGGACGCGGGGGCGTTGACCCCTGGAATTCTCTCCAGGTAGACTCCAGGTAGGTCCTGTGGGCCTTGTATTTATATGTATTGTACATATGGTATTAAAAAGTTGTGTAGGGGATGCTCACAGTGCATCGTTTAGGTGTCCAGGGTACGTGTGCTTTTAGGCACTTAGGGGGGGGGGTTAGATGGGTAGGATAATTTGGGTTTTAAGAAATGACTACCATGTTTGATATGACATGTTTTATTTGTTGGAAGTTTCCTTTATCTTTTTGTCAGGGATATATATGCTCATATTGTTTTGTGGTATACTCTCTTTGTGGAGTGGAGCAATAAAGACTGTTTGTTTGTAAGGTCATGTGTAGTATTTTAGGTTAGTGTATTTAGTTGGTTTAGTGTATGACACTTTTCATTACAATTTTCTTGCCGTTTTGGCTGTGTGGCCGATTTGGCCCTTTCTAGTGTTTACATTATCAGGCATTTAATACGTTTTTTGTGTGTAATGTTGATGTTTAACCTCTTGTTATGAGGTGAAGTTTTGGTAAATGTTATTGTACATAACCTGTTTTTAAATAAATAAAAAAAAAAAAACTTTCCTCAGCACTGGTGAACATCCCTCCAGATGGATCGAAAAAAAACTGGAACCGACCTCCGCATGAATCAGATACATGATCTGTGGCAAGTAAGGCAACAGCGACACTTCTCCGCTCCATGGAATATTACCCCATTCCAAACTACCATCCCTCCCTTTCTCCCAAAACTACTTCTTAAATCACAACCAAAGCTTCGCCTTGAAGCCAAACATGATGCCTTAAGCTGTATTGATAATTTAGCCAAACAGCACACTCTCCCACAAATTATTTACGTTGATGGTTCTGTTCACCAATCCACTGGTGCAGCTGGTAGTGCTGCTGTTGTCATACAGAGTGATGGCTATCTTAAAGATTTTTTTTTATATATTTTATTATAAAAAACATATAACAGTACATGAATATGAAAGTCTTACAAAAGTGTGCTTCACTATTGCTTCCAGAGCAACAAAATACAAATAAACAGCAAACAGTTACCACCCCACTTGCGGTGTCCTCGCTCTAGTCAAAAAAAAAAAAAAAAAAAAAAAAAAGTGTTTACTTTCTGCATATAACGAACAAAAAAACCTGAACAACAATTATGTACAAACAAAACCGTTATTACATGTATCAAACACTGATGTCATATGCTTCGATAAAGCCATAGAACATACATAATATTTATAATATATGCAACTCGTGATATATTACAATTATTCCTTGAAAACATCCTTAATAATTTACTGACAGTGTAATCAAACTAGAACAATATATCATGACAACTTAGCTAAACCCTACAACAATCTCCTAAGGAAAAACCCTAGAAACCCAATGACTGTAAAACAGTAACACTAAAAACAAACAGTATACAATAAGACATACAATAAGACATACAATAAGACATACGATAAGACATACAATAAGACATACAATAAGACATTACAATAATCAAAGATCACTTCTTATTCTTCCATAAAGCCAATGCTCATATAAATACTAAATGCTTTATCCGTACATCATTCCATAACATAAAATATAAACAAGAATAAAGTCTCAACCGGTACCACTCTACTTGTTGTGTTCTCACTATTTCATGAACCTCTAGATTGGGTAAATACAGTACTCATAAACACGTACCCCTGAACAGCAAATACATGAAAGCCGAATGATTATTACAGTAATCTAAAACACCCCTCGATACATCCATAATAATATAATGACTGTTATCTCACCAGTGCAATATTTTTTTTTATTTTATTAACACATCGGCCGATTCCCACCAAGGCAGGGTGGCCCGAAAAAGAAAAACTTTCATCATCATTCACTCCATCACTGTCTTGCCAGAAGGGTGCTTTACACTACAGTTATAAAACTGCAACATTTACACCCCTCCTTCAGAGTGCCGGCACTGTACTTCCCATCTCCAGAACTCAAGTCCGGCCTGCCGGTTTCCTGAATCCTTCATAAATGTTACTTTGCTCACACTCCAACAGCACGTCAAGTATTAAAACCATATGCCTCCATTCACTCCTATCAAATACGCTCACACATGCTTGCTGGAAATCCAAGCCCTCGCACACAAACTTCCTTTACCCCCTCCCTCCAACCTTTCCTAGGCCGACCCCTACCCGCCTTCCCTCCACTACAGATTTATACACTCTCGAAGTCACTCTGTCTCGTTCCATTCTCTCTACATGTCCAAACCACCTCAACAACCCCTCCTCAGCTCTCTGGACAATCGTTTTGGTAATCCGCACCTCCTCCTAATTTCCAAACTCCGAATTCTCTGCATTATATTCACACCACACATTGACCTCAGACATGACATCTCCACTGCCTCCAGCCTTCTCCTCGTTGCAACATTCATCACCCATGCTTCACACCCATATAAGAGCGTTGGTATAACTATACTCTCATACATTCCCCTCTTTACTTCCATGGACAAGGTTCTTTGTCTCCACAGACTCCGAAGTGCTCCACTCACCCTTTTCCCCTCATCAATTCTATGATTCACCTCATCCTTCATAGACCCATCCGCCGACATGTCCACTCCCAAATATCTGAATACATTCACCTCCTCCATACTCTCTCCCTCCAATCTGATATCCAATCTTTCGTCACCTATTCTTTTTGTTATCCTCATCACCTTACTCTTTCCTATATTCACTTTCAATTTTCTTCTTTTACACACCCTACCAAATTCATCCACCAACCTCTGCAGCTTCTCTTCAGTGCAATATATGGCAACATATTAGCCTAAACCCTACACTCATTCCCAAGAGTGCCAATGACTATTTTACAGTAACACAAAATCAAACAACATATAACAAAAATATGGGCATAGGCTTTCATAAAGCCTATGCCCATATTAAAGAATGCATGAACCTCATTAACCGTACATACTTCCTTAATATTTTCAATATGTTTATTAATGAAGGAATCTTAAAGAAATTGGAGCATGCATCAATAACTGGGCCTCTACCCTTCAGACAGAACTGTTTGCCATACTCCTTGCACTCAAATGCGTCCATGTATCTAAGGTTGACTCTCTAATTTTTTTTTTAGATTTTATTTAAGAACCATACAGTTTTACAATCATGGATCCGAAACATAGCATAAATATAATGTCTTATGACATCCCTTCTAACAATATATAACACCTCAGTCTTCGTACAACATATACAATGTACTTGTATGACAAGAGACCTTATACAAAATATACATAAATCACTATGTAACTGACATTCAAGTGACCATCGACATTTTCTACACCATTACAAACTTTATAAACTAAGTAAAATCAAATCTATCCCAAACCCCCACCCCCTCCCTATTTATTCTTTTTAATATTTCAATGAAATGACAAATAAAAGCCTATGAACATTATACAGATTACAAACTTACAACTAAAAACAAAACCCCATGACTGGGGTACGGTAGACTGATACATGTTTATACAATAAGAATGGCCCAACAAGGACCTACATAAAAGTAATTTTTATCGTCAACTTACTTCAAATAATGACACAAATAAATTACTACATGTATGTATAAGGATATACTAAAAACTACAGTGAGACTAATTTCCACAACTCCGAAAAAAAAAACCGTTACCACAAAGGGCAAAACAACAAACCTTTTAAACATTATTAAACATGAGGCCTGATAGCCCCCCACGCAGCATTCCACCAGATTACAATTAACCGTGTTCCATATATGTGACACGTTACAATACCCCTCCTAACCACCACCCTAACCTCATAACTGAAGCAGAGAGGGAATCCCCCAATCATACCATGAAAAACAAAACCCCATCCCAAAGTCCAAGTCAAAAAGCAATACCATTCACTCACCCTTCAAAGTCATAAACAACCCCCCTCCCCTATGCCCCTGCATAAAAAAGGTCAAAAGTCAAAAACCAGATGCACAACTCTCCCCAACCCATTCCCACCCCACACCTACCACCCCCACCAAACCCCAACCCAAGATCGCACACACCTACCAACACACACACACACACACACACACACACACACACACACAAACCCCCCCTTCTGGGAAACCAGCCCTTTTAAGTATTCCTCATCCTCTACTACCCCCCAACAAAAGACCCATCGTGAGGAGGCGATACCCTTCCGGGAAAAAACGCGACCACGGCCTCCCATACAAACACTGATTTCTACACTTTGTTCTATAAAAACGGCCTGCCAGAGCCCTTATCCATACCTCACTCCTAACCTCCCTCATACCCCACGACACATGCAAAAAATCTAAAACAAGATACATGACCGCACGTCGAACGTCGTCTGTACAACCCCCCACATCTAAGCTTAAAGCCCGCAAGGTCATAACACCCCCTCCCCCCACCATACGAAGAACTTGGCCAAACCATTCCATAACTCTTCCCAGGCACCCGCAAAAATACACAGCATGATACGCTGTATCAGGCATCCCACATCTGATACAGCTACCCTCCCTCGCCAAACCCATTACAAACAAGAGAGCTTTAGAGGCCAAGATGCCATGCAAAACCGAAACCCAGTCTCACGTACCCTAGATGGCAACCGTAATCTCCTAAAAAAAAACACACCTTTCGCCAATCGTACATTGGGAAAGTTTCCTCACCCAATACTGCCCCCTCTTCCATCCCTACCCTATCCAGCTTACTAACCTTAATCCCACCCGGCTCACGCGCCACTAACATAACTCGCAATATCGCCTCACATCTCAGCAGTTCCCGCCCACTCCACCACCTCCTTAACTCCCTCATTATCCTATCTACCTTTGTGCCACGCACCCCTCCCCTCACCACAAATTCCTGCTTAACGAAAAGACCCTGCAACCTCCTACCCAAAGGTATCAACCCCAAGCCCCCTAATGCCACCCTTGTCATCACCACCTCCTTCTTTAACCAGTGCTTACCAAAACCCCAAATGAATCGCAAGACTCTAGCCTGCAGCTGCAGTACATCCCTCTCCATGAGAGGATACACCGCGGCCACATGCCAAAGTTTGCTATACACTAACGTATTAATAACCACCGCTCGTTGCAATAATGTAAAATCCCCCGCTCTCCAACCCGCCATCCTACTCAAAGCCCCTTCCACAACCGTAGTGGAATTAATTTCACGTGCTACCCTAGCTTCATTGCAAAAGGTTACCTCACAAATCTTAAGTCTATTTACAGTGACCCACCCATACCTATGACCCAACATTCTCCCTACCCAAGACCCCACCTCCAATAAATGTGATTTTTCCCTATTAACCCTCATGCCAGAAGCTGACCCAAAAACTTCTATCATCCTATTGATAACACTCAACCCCTCCTCACTTCCTACCAAAATGGATGTATCATCAACATACCCTATGATCCCTGGTGCCCAATCACTGTCCTCACCCGCTTCCCGGACACCCTCAGACACCAACCGATAAAAGGGGTCCTGCAAGCATGCAAACAGGAGCTGCGACAGGGGACACCCCTGTCGCAGCCCCCGCTCCATACCCACTATTACCCCCACCTGGCCATTTACCTGCATTTGCACCTGAACCCCTGCATACAATGTCCTTACCCATCCCACTATTTCATCACCAAACCCCTGCCTTCTAAGTATTTCCTGCAATACATCCCTGTTGACACGATCATAAGCTGTTTCCCAGTCCAGCCCTACGACTCCTCCCCCTTTTCGACCCTCCACAAAACTCCTAATTCTCCTATGCCCCGCCTACGTCTGGGAACACCATACTGCCCACCCTCTAGTATGTGACATAAAACTACCTTCATCCGATTCGCCAACACTCGCGCAAAAATCTTGTAGTCAGAACAAAGCAACGTTATTGCACGATACGCTCCCAAAGACTCACTATGCTTTCTCTTGGGTACAAGCACCACAATCCCAGTACATTGATCTTCCCCCATATCGCCCCCAGATTTCATGCTATTAAAGACCCTAACTAGCATCTCCCTCAAGACCTCCCAATGAGCAACATAAAAATCACCAGGGATCCCATCTATTCCTGGCGATTTCCCTAACCTCTGACCCTGTATCGCCTTCAACACCTCCTCCTCAGTGATCATCCCCTCCATGCCCATACGATCCTCATCACTAATTCTCGAGACAATACCCTCTAGGACTATTCCACGCGCTACCCGATCATAGTCCACCTTACATAACTTCTCCTGGAACCAAACATCCGCATATCCACTGATACCCTCCGTCGTCCGCAACAGCTGGCCCATCCGGTACCCACCTAACTCTCTATCGATTTTCATAGACATAATTGTCATATCTCTCCTAAGGCACCTAAATTTTCGCAACACATACGCTGAGGCCTTATCTCCCCACAGTACATCATCCAACCCCGCCCGTATTCGAATGGCATGAAACGCTTCCTCCTGAATCTCCCGCAACCGTTCGTGTAAG
Organism: Cherax destructor; assembly: GCA_009830355.1. NCBI lineage: Eukaryota > Metazoa > Arthropoda > Malacostraca > Decapoda > Parastacidae > Cherax > Cherax destructor. The sequence goes on along the minus strand of WNWK01014138.1, from coordinate 17,848 downwards.
GCTGCAATCTCCTCCTGCAGATACCCACCCCTTCCCCCTCCATAGCATGCCCTCAAATTCCCCTCCAAATACTGTTGCATGCCATGCTTCAATCGCACCTCTTACCTCCCCATTCTTGTATAAAAATCACGAATCCCAACTTTACCTCTCCCATTCCACCACCCAACAATGTCCTCAACACCCCGACCCTCCTCCCATACCCTCCCCCACCACTCCGCGAAAACCCCACAATGATCTGGACTTTGCAACAATCTAGTGTTCAGCTTCCAATAACTAGAATACATACGTACTGCACCTTCCCATGATAAACAAGCCAAAACGCCCCTGTGATCCGAAAATCCCACATCCACACAAGTCACATTCTCCACCCTCACATCCCCTGTCACATATATTCTATCTAATCTAGCAGCATAATCTCTCCTGACAAAAGTATGTTCTACAAAACTTCCTCCCCCCCGGATCACATCCCCCACTCCTATCGCACCCAAAACATCCCTCAACACACCCAATAAACATCCCGCTCCTCTGGGCTCTACATCCTTCTTGCGGATTACACAATTCCAGTCACCAGCAACAACAGTTATCATCGGTAATCCTCTCAGAAAATAAACCAACTCATTATGAACAAAATCTTCCTTAACACGACGACTATTCACAGCAGGCATGTAAACCCCGATAAAACATACCTGAATATCCCCCCAAACCCCATCAACTCGAACAATCCTGCCCTCCCCCCCCCTCCTCCCAAGACTTTAACGTAAAAGGGCTGGTTTCCCTGACCCCAACAGTAACCCCCCCTTTGAAATTCATTGCACTTCCCGTATACGTGACAAAACCATTCAGACTCAAGTCCCTTCCACACTTGAAATTATGCTCCTGAAGGCAGCATACATCAACACTTAGTCGTCGCAAAGTCACTTCAACCCATCTATTACAACCTCAGGTTCAATGGCCTGTTAACCTGAGTGTAAAGGGAGCTTGGAGCAAAGAAACACAGTAGAAGATGTATTGAAATTGTATTTCTTTCAAAAATCAGCTAGATTAATTCCAAACATTTATCTTTTCCTTCACCAAGTAATTATGATTATATAAGACTTTTGTCTTTTCCTTCACCAAGTATAACAAAGTGCTATTTACACCTATGTACACTATATACAAAGGAGTAGTGTTTAGTGCACGCCACAGTTGTCTAGGCTAAGCAGCAGCCAAAAGACAGACAACTTTCCACAACCAGCTCTATGCAGGAATTCCAATGACAAACTGCGAGTGGTAACCACGTGACCTTTGTCATTGTTAAACTCGCATTTTATTGGCTGAACCGAGTCGTTGATTTGATGATGGGGCCCTCATCACCAAACCCTTAACGATGGTTCGCTGGTTGGAGGGGAGCCTATGTGGGTGTGTTAACATGCTCCGAATAAAGGTTACATACTCTTTGCATGCAACACCATCTCTTCTTGACCTCTGCACGGAGGCCATTAACATTCATATTCAGAAACTTAAAAGCTATAAAGGGGGTTTTCCTCTCTGCTTCTGCACCCTATGGCCTCCCGGCAGGACAGAACTTCCACTTGCACTACTACCTTTTCCTAACCCTCCATTCCGACCTAACAATGCCCGCTTCCCCCCCTTCGCCACGTCTGCCCAGGCCTTTTTACCAGACCTCTGACCAGGCGTTAAAACATCATCACCAGCTACCTCACTAGGCCGCTTACGGGATACACCCGTGCAAACCATTACATCATCCCCTTCAGCCTGATGCACCTCGACCTCCATTACAACATGCGAAACCTTGGAAAGCTCATTGACCTCAACACCATCAACACATCCAAGTCGTAACTCATCCGCCTCAGGCACCACCTCCGCAGGCAACATGCCAACCATCGTTGGACTATCGAGCATCCTGTGAAGGTCCTCGAAAGTAGGATCCACCAATCCCACCTCCTCGCCAACAACATCCCCTTCAGAATTATTCAGCGCTGACTCCTGAGTCGGGGCCTTCATATCCATAGATAAAGTCTGCACGAGCACTTCCTCAGGTACTTCGTCGCTCCATTTCCCAGTGCTCGTCTCAACTCCTGCAGCTTCTGACACATCTGGCTCCACTTGCTGTACCACGCCCTCCTGCGCCGCCTGATCAGCAGCAGCTTTCTGATCATCCGATGCTCGACGCGGCAGGTCCCGTCGTTTCTCACACATCACTGCCATATGTCCTGGGGACCCACAGAGCCGACAGGTGTGTATCTGCCCAGGATACGTAACATACACCTGGGTTTTAAATTCTTCCATGAAGACATACGATGAAATCTGCCGTCGCAGAGTCATTTTAAGGACAAAAGAGCCCTCCGGCAGTCCTGCATACACACCCTGGGCCCAATGCCCCACAGTAGCAGCGTGAATAACTCCAAACTGTCCAAAAACCTTCCGTACATCCACTTCATCAGCCTCAAACGGAGTATTCCTAAACCGTATCCAAGAATAATGCATGGATACATCTCGTAGACGTACCTCCAAGCCAGTTTGAACCACAATCCTCCGTTCCTGATATGTATCCACAATTGCCTCATAAGCACCAGTGCTGGAAAACTTAACAAAGATCCTCACGGCACCATTAAGGGAAACCCCATACAGATCAGCAATCGGGATCCCATAAGTGTCCCTAATTATCAAGGGCAGCAGCACATCAGCCGTACTAGGGTATACAGCTCCCTGCAAAAGCTCAATGCAAACGGTGTTTACACGTCGCCTGTAACTGGCAGTCATGTTGCGGGCAACACTGTTGTATGATACTGCCACCAGGAGACCCAGAAAGCACACCCTACCTCCACCAAGGTTGGACTGCGACTGATTCTCTAATTGTAACTGATTCTCTATCATCCATAAATGCTCTCAACTCATCAAGTATAACTTGTAGCATGCTTGTGTCAGAAGCCAGGCACAGGTATGGTAGGATTGTGGATAGTAGAGTCAGAGTGCACATGCTGTGGATTCCATCTCACATTGGTCTTCAGATGCATGATAGAACTGATAAATTGGCTAAGTTTTATGCTTTCAAAGAGGGGGTAGATTACAATCTTGGCTTGTCAGTTAGCAGTTTGAGAACAATAATAAAGAACTTCAACTGAATTTTATTGACTTAAGACTCAGGGAGATTGACACCAGTCAGTCTATCTATCATCATTCTATCATGCAGGAGGAGCCACATGTATTTGGTGCATCCAACAAAATAAGCAGACTCTTGGATGTCACCACCGCCCGCCTCCGGCTGGGTTACAAGTATCTTTGGCAGGTTAAATCACCACCACCCTGCGTCATTATGTACTGGAGTGCGACAAAAATAAATGAATTCAGAGACAACTCACTCAGAAATGTTCAAGATATGTCAAAGTATTTTATCCACAGTGGTATATTACAGACCATTCTGGAAAAATACCCTGACTTTGCTCCCTGTAAATAAAGCATTGCCACGTGTGTGTATGTGTGTGTGTTGATTGCCATTTTGTCCTATGCACATATCGATTGAAGGGTGGGCCTGTTGTGTGTGTACTCACCTATTTGTACTCACCTATTTATGGTTGCAGGGGTCGAGTCATAGCTCCTGGCCCCGCCTCTTCACTGATTGCTACTAGGTCCTCTCTCTCCCTGCTCCATGAGCTTTATCAAACCTAGTCTTAAAACTATGTATGGTTCCTGCCTCCACTATGTCGCTTTCTAGGCTATTCCACTTCCTGACTGAAAAAATACTTCCTAACATCCCTTTGACTCATAGGAGTCTTCAACTTCCAATTGTGACCCCTTGTTTCTGTGTCCCCTCTCTGGAACATCTTGTCTCTGTCCACCTTATCTATTCCTCGCAGTATTTTATATGTCGTTATCATGTCTCCCCTAACCCTCCTGTCCTCTAGTGTCGTCAGGCCGATTTCCCTTAACCTTTCTTCGTAGGACAATCCCCTTATCTCTGGGACTAGTCTTGTTGCAAACCTTTGCACTTTCTCTAATTTCTTGACGTGCTTGACCAGGTGTGGGTTCCAAATTGGTGTTGCATACTCTAGTATGGGCCTGACGTATATGGTGTACAGAGTCTTGAATGATTCCTTAGTGAGGTATTGGAACGCTATTCTTAGGTTTGCCAGCCGCCCGTATGCTGCAGCAGTTATCTGATTGATGTGTGCCTCAGGAGATGTGCTCGGTATTATACTCACCCCAAGATATTTTTCTTTGAGTGAGGCTTGCAGTCTTTGGCCACCTAGACTATACTCTGTCTGCGGTCTTCTTTGCCCTTCTCCGATATTCATGACTTTACATTTGGCAGGGTTAAATTCAAGGAGCCAGTTACTGGACCAGGCTTGTAGCCTGTCCAGGTCTCTTTGTAGTCCTGCCTGATCCTCGACTGATTTGATTCTTCTCATTAACTTCACATCATCTGCAAACAGGGACACTTCTGAGTCTATCCCTTCCGTTATGTCATGCACATATACCAAAAACAGTACAGGTCCTAGGACTGACCCTTGTGGAACTCCACTCGTCATAGGTGCCCACTCTGACACCTCGTCACGTACCATGACTCGTTGTTGCCTCCCTGTCAGATATTCTCTGATCCATTGCAGTGTTTTTCCTGTTACGTGTGCCTGATCCTCTAGCTTTTGCATTAACCTCTTGTGAGGAACTGTGTCGAACGCCTTCTTGCAGTCCAAAAAAATGCAGTCTATCCACCCCTCTCTCTCGTGTCTTACTTCTGTTACCTTGTCATAAAACTCCAGTAGGTTTGTGTATGTGTGTGTGTGTGACCCAACAATTAAAATTTGCACCAAGAACTCATTACAGTTGTGACCGGGTGTAGACTAGTGAATTGCTCATTGCTTTATAATTTGTTCATGATTGTAACCATGTATAAACGTAAGTAAGTAAATTTATTTACATGTTTCATTACCTTTATAACTTGTGAGTTCATTACCTTTGTAGCTTGTTAGTTCATTACCTTTGTAGCTTGTTAGTTCATTACCTTTGTAACTTGCTCAGCCATCAAAACTTTGGGGTCCAGTCCCTGGACCCATTATGTACCTCTGTAATCTTTTGACTACCGCCCACAGGATGGGTATGGGGTGCATAATAATGATATCAAACTAACCACCCACTCCCGTACAGCTCCTGATTCCAACAACGCGTCCTATAAAATCTTGCTGCCAATGCTCTTATTCTAACCTCTCCCCTCAACTCCTGCATACCCCATGACACATGGATAAAATCCAACACTAGATACACCAAAGCCCGTCGTATTTTTTCTGACAAACCTCCGAAATCCAAGCTAAAAGCTCTGAAAAGCAAAACTCCCTCTCCCACTCCATTTACTACCCTCCCCAGCCATACCCGAACATCATCCAGCCCATTACAGAAAAACACGGAATGATACGCAGTATCCAGTAACCCGCATTGAGGACATAGCCCATCCCTTACAATACCCATGCGGAAAAGCAGTGCCCTCAACACCAAAATACCATGCAGGAAGCGATACCCAGTTTCCCTCACCCTCGACGGCACTTTCACCTTCCTAAACCAGTACCACACCCCCTTCCAGTCATACATAGGGAACTCCACCTTACCATACATGACCTCATCCCCTTCCCCTACCCTATCAAGCTTACTCACCTTTAGCTTCCCTGGTTCCCTCACAACCAACAAAGCCCATAAAATCGCCTCGCATGTTAAAATATCCTTTCCTCCCCACCACCTCCACACCTCCCTCATCACCTGACCTACCCATATACCACGATTCCCATCCCCCCAAACCACAAATTCCTGCTTCATATAAATACCTAATAATCTCCTATGCAAGGGTATCAACTCCAACCCCCCTTGTCCTACCCTTGCCATGACTATCCCCTGATGTAGCCAGTGCCTACCATAACCCCAAATAAATATCAATACATTCTTCTGCAACCTTATTAACAAAAGGATACACCGCCTCCACGAACCAAATCCTACTATAAATCAGCATATTTATTACCACAACACTTTGTGAAAGGGTCACCTCCCTAGGCTTCCAACCCCCCATTCTCACTATAGCCACATCCACAACAACCGATGAATTAATCTTACGTGCTATCTGCTCATCCCTACTAAAAATCACCCCAAAGATTTTAGACTTTCAACTGGAACCCACCCATACCTCCGCCCCAATGCACCCCCCTACCCATGTTCCCACCTCCATCAGCTTGGACATTGTTCTATTCTTTTTTTTATTATTTAAAACACAAATATATATATATATATATATATATATATATATATATATATATATATATATATATATATATATATATATATATATATATATATATATATATATATATATATATATATATATATATATATATATATATATATATATATATATATATATATATATATATATATATAAGAAGCAAATACAAAGTGGGAGTTGTCACAGTTGCTTTTTGCTGATGACACTGTGCTTTTGGGAGATTCTGAAGAGAAGTTGCAGAGGTTGGTGGATGAATTTGGTAGGGTGTGAAAGAAGAAAATTGAAAGTGAATATAGGAAAGAGTAAGGTGATGAGGATAACAAAAAGAATAGGTGACGAAAGATTGGATATCAGATTGGAGGGAGAGAGTATGGAGGAGGTGAATATATTCAGATATTTGGGAGTGGACATGTCGGCGGATGGGTCTATGAAGGATGAGGTGAATCATAGAATTGATGAGGGGAAAAGGGTGAGTGGAGCACTTCGGAGTCTGTGGAGACAAAGAACCTTGTCCATGGAAGTAAAGAGGGGAATGTATGAGAGTATAGTTATACCAACGCTCTTATATGGGTGTGAAGCATGGGTGATGAATGTTGCAACGAGGAGAAGGCTGGAGGCCGTGGAAATGTCATGTCTGAGGTCAATGTGTGGTGTGAATATAATGCAGAGAATTCGTAGTTTGGAAATTAGGAGGAGGTGCGGGATTACCAAAACGATTGTCCAGAGAGCTGAGGAGGGTTGTTGAGGTGGTTTGGACATGTAGAGAGAATGGAACGAGACAGAGTGACTTCGAGAGTGTATAAATCTGTAGTGGAGGGAAGGCGGGGTAGGGGTCGGCCTAGGAAAGGGTGGAGGGAGGGGTAAAGGAAGTTTTGTGTGCGAGGGGCTTGGACTTCCAGCAAGCATGTGTGAGCGTATTTGATAGGAGTGAATGGAGGCATATGGTTTTTAATACTTGACGTGCTGTTGGAGTGTGAGCAAAGTAACATTTATGAAGGATTCAGGAAACCGGCAGGCCGGACTTGAGTTCTGGAGATGGGAAGTACAGTGCCGGCACGAGTGTTAAGTGAGGAAGTGTGTAAGTTGAAAGCTTTATAACTGTGTAGTTAGCCACCCTCTGGCCATTTATATATATATATATATATATATATATATATATATATATATATATATATATATATATATATATATACAGAGCATAAAAATATAATGTCTGTAAGCTATGATTTTGATACATTTATGGGAACAACAACATTCCCATAATACTACATACAAATTGGTCCGTAGGACTGAGGTCTACAACACATAAGTCTTTATATTTTCTTACTGTACAATATCCGCTTCTTTTCCTCTCCTATGCTATTAACCCTTTAACATACATTATTATTATTTTCACAACAAAATATATACACACAAGGTGTAAATATGTCATCCCCAGGTGTTATTACTGGACACCTCCTCTCTGAGTTTACTCTCTTCCCTCCTCTGCATTATGCTATGCATTAATCACTTACAACAACTTTTAAATGTGATTTTGCCCAAACTAATAAGACTACAGTTTATACAACAAAATTCTTCCTTTCATCTTCAATACTTCAACAACATGACTATATTCTCTTATAACATACATTTATGTACTTCTGCATTACCATTATAGTATATCACCACTCGTCCTCCCAAAGTCATTCCCTGATGTACATACCCACAAGATATTGCTGTTCACTTTCTCCACTACATTTTGTTTGCTTTGTTATGTTTATACATAAAACTGTATATATCTCAACTACAACTTGTTTTTAGTACACTCGACATAGATGTTAATCCATTGTTCTTTATAAAATAATTCCTATATGTTATGACTTGACATCTTCTGTGAAAGTAACTCCAATCATCCTTTATACCTATATACACACTTCCACTCGTACCTTGACCACAAGCTTCGTAGTCATTATTCTGTACATCTGTACATTGTAACTGTAGTTCATCCACTCATATCTTGAAACACCATTGTTCACATTAACATGTTTGAACCGATTTTGGCAAACTCGACAATGCGTTAATTACAGCCTCCCTTCCACACTATTTTCATTAAACAACGTCTGGACATAGCACACACGTTATATAATATCTCCACCACACATATTCTGCTTCCAATAAGTCCCTTAAACTCATTTCTTTGTAGTGCTCCGAGAAAGCACTCTCCCATCTCCCCCCATACACACATATATTCCTATTTCTTGTTCCAATCATACTTCCTGCAAGCGCCCTAATACGCTCCCTTACCCCCGTGGTTTTCAACCTCCATGACACGCACACATAGTCGACCATTAAGTGCATTAATCCCCTTCGCACCTGTTGACTCATACCATTTATATCCAAACTTATTGCCCGTAATACTGTTATGCCACCCCCAAAAAAAAATTTCTTAATACCCTACCCATCCATTCCCGTACCCGCCCTAAATCCTCACAAAAATATATTGCATGATACCCTGTCTCCTGCATCCCACACCTGTCACAACTCCCGTCCTTAACTATGCCCATTCTAAATAAAGCTGCTTTTGATGCCACCGCTCCATGTAAGAATCTATACATAAGTTCCCGATCTCTGGATCTCAATAACAAACCCTTGAATCCCTTCCATATATTGCCCCAATCATACATAGGGTATTCCCCTACACCTTCTACACTTTTACCCCACCCAAGTTTCTCCATATCACTTGCAGCTAACTTATGAGCATTTTTTATCACCAATATATTTCTTAAGAGATCCCAACACTGCCCCAAACTCTTGCCTCCCCACCACCTACCTAATTCTTCCGACACTTTACCATCCCCCCAACCTGCCTCTACCTCACCCCATCTTATAACACATCTTTTAACGTACATACATATTACTCTACGTTCTATCTCTATTAGCCCCAAAAACCCCATCTCCACCCTATTTCTAACAATCTGTTTCCTAATCCATGGTTTCCCAAATGCCCAGATGTATCGAAACACTTTAATCTCCAGCTTGTGTATGTCTTCTTGCATTAATGGGTATATCACTGCTACATGCCAAATCTTACTATATATCAACGTATTTACTGCTATCACCCTCTGCTGTAATGTAAGATCCCCTGGCCTCCATCCCTTCATTCTATCCATTGCAATTTTCACTATCCTACCTGAATTTACACCATGCGCTTCCACTTCATAACTCATATATATTATTCCACATATCTTAATATTTTCCACTACTATCCACCCATGCTTCTCGCCCAACCTCTCCCCCACCCATCTACCTACCTCCAATAATCGTGATTTGGCCCCATTTACCCTCATTCCCGTTGCCCTACAAAAAACCTCTATTATACGTCCTACATTGACCAGTCCCTCTATGTTGCCTATGAGCACTGTAGTATCGTCCACGTATCCCACTATCCCCTGCTCCCCACTCTCTTCCTCCACCCCTTCCCTCCCCTCCACCCCCACACCCTCCTTTACTAGTCTGTAGAATGGATCTTGCAAACATGCAAATAGACATTGCGACAGAGGGTATCCCTGCCTTAATCCCTTTTCCATTTTAACCATTCTCCCCACACGGCCATTCATTTGCACTCTTATACATGCCCCCTTATACACTGTTTCAACCCATCCTACCACTTCCTCCCCAAATCCCTGATGTCGCATAATTTCATACAGCACCTCTCTCTCCACACTGTCATATGCTCGTCTCCAATCTAATGTTAATACCCCCCCCCTCTATGCTATTATTTATATACTTTTTAATTCTTTCGTGACCACTTATCATGCTTCTCCCTGGTATTCCACACTGCCCTTTCTCAATCACTCCTCCTAGCACTTTTTTCAACCTATTTCCCAATACTTTCGCGAAAATCTTATAATCCGCATTCATCATTGCTAAAGGTCTGTAATTGCTCATTGTTACTCCACAACAACCGATGAATTAATCTTACGTGCTATCTGCTCATCCCTACTAAAAATCACCCCAAAGATTTTAGACTTTCAACTGGCACCCACCCATACCTCTGCCCCAACGCACCCCCCTACCCATGTTCCCACCTCCATCAGCTTGGACATTGTTCTATTGACCAGCATCCCCATTGCCCTTCCAAAAACCCTACAAACCTATCTACATTCGCTAAACCCTCCTCACTGTCCACCAGAATAGTAGTATCGTCGACATAACCCACTATTCCGGGAGCCATCCCAGGATCCCCAATCTGCTCCCAGACCCCCTCCCTTACCAGCCTATAAAAGGGACACCCCTGTCGCAGCCCCTTACCCATGCCCACTGCTTCCCCCATCCTACCCTTGATCTGTACCCAAAACTGTGCTCCATCATAAAGCATGCTTGTTTAATTGTGGATCATCTGTTCTGTTGTCTTATCAATGTTGAGTGTAAGTTTATTGGCTGTCATCCATGTTGATATTTTTATTAATTCGTTGTTAACAATGGTATTAAGCGTGGCAAGGTTTGTGTAGGAGATAACATAAGTTGTGTCGTCAGCAAAGAGTATTGGTTTCAGGTGTTGTGATACATTGGGAAGAGCAGGGGACCAAGGACACTCCGGTGTCTAGTGGTAGTGTCGTGGAGGATGTGTCTTTAATAGTGACATACTGATACCTATTAGTGAGGTAGGATTTGAAGTATGCTAGTGAATGACCTCTTATTCCATAGTGGTCAAGTTTGTGGAGTAAGATGCCGTGGTTTACTGTGTCGAAAGCTTTCCTTAGGTCAATAAAAAGTCCTAATGGATATTCCTTATTTTCAAGTGCTGTGTAAAGCAGGTCTATCATTTTTACTATTGCATCGTTAGTGCTTTTATTTTTCCTGAAGCCAAATTGGCAGGGGTTGAGTATGCTTTGTGTTGTTATAAACGAGTATAATCTCTTGTGCACAAGTTTCTCGAAGATTTTGGATAGCAATGTTAGATTTGATATAGGCCTATAGTTATTTACGTCTGTAGGGTCACCACCTTTGTGTATTGGTGTAACCCTTGCTGTTTTGAGTAGTGTTGGGAAGGTGCTAGTTTCTAATGATTTGTTAAAAAGTAATGAAATAGGATATGAAAGGACATGAGCAGCTCGTTTGTATATTAAGGGTGGAACTTGAGACAGATGTCCTGATTTATTTTTAAGTGACTTGATTATCATGGTGACTTCAGTGGGTTCTGTAGGTGCAAGATATAAGGAGGATGGGAAATTCCCATCTAGGTAATCACTTGCTCGGGCATTGGTATCTGGAATTTTACTGGCAAGATTTGATCCTATAGTTGAGAAGAAGTCATTTATCTTGTTTACTGTATCAATAGGCTGCAGTGGTGTTTCGTTTGGTTTAGTTAGGACAATATCCCTATTTTTTTCAGTTTGTGGGTGCCCATAATCTGTGAGAGTGTTTTCCAGGTCTTTTTTATATCTCCTCTTGTTTCTGTGAATCTGCTGGAGTAGTACAATTGTTTGGCTTTTTTTATTAGTTTGGTGAGAACTGATGAATAGTGTTTAACAAACTCCTTATGTATGAATCCCCGTCTATATTGCTTCTCATATTGATGTTTCTTGTTAATGGATTTTAGTAAGCTGTTAGTTAGCCATGGGCAGCCTAACCGTTTATTCGTAATCTGTTTCATTTTATAGGACAATGTTTGTTGTATAGTCTATGTAATTTATTAAGAAAAGTGTTTATCCACTCATCGATACCTTGGCATTTGGGAATTCTATAGCCCAGTCAACCGTCTCTAGCTCTGTTGTGAAGTTATTTATTGAAGCTTGGTCATGGAGTCGAAATGAAACTTTGGTGTATTCTAGGGGTGGTTTACTAATGTTTGTTAAGAGGAAGGTGGGGTAGTGGTCTGTGGTGCTGTCTGTTATTATCCCCGATTTAAGGGTGGCATCTTCCCAATGAAGAGCAGGGGTGCCACTAGCACATTGAGAGACAACACAATAAGTGTCAGTGGCCCAAGACTGTTCAACTGCCTCCCAGCGTACATAAAGGGGATTACCAATAGACCCCTGGCTGTCTTCAAGCAGGCACTGGACAGGCACCTAAAGTCAGTGCCTGACCAGCTGTTGTTCGTACGTCAGACTGCGTGTGGCCAGCAGTACATGCCTGGTTGATCAGGCTCTGATTCACCATGAGTCCTGGTCACAGACCGGGCCGCGGGGGCGTTGACCCCGGAACTCTCTCCAGGTAAACTCCAGGTAATGAGTTTGGTATTGGTTATGTATTAAGCTAGAATGAAATAAAGTATAATTAGATATTAACTAAGATACAATTATAAAATAAAGTTTGGTATTGGTTATGTATTAAGCTAGAATGAGGAGGAGGAGGTGTTGATTCACCGGGAATTCTCCCGTCCCGGGTCTTTACCAGATGGTGACCCGGCTCCGGCTCCCTGGCGTGGGAGTATCAGAGACCTATGTCTCCCATGGGAGGGGGTACCCCTCAGCGGCGGGACCAACTGGTCCCAGGCCTAGCCACATTCTCCACCAGCTCGAGGCAGGTGGAAGATAGATGCTAGGCCTCTCTGGTCTGCCACCTTTCCCGCCCCAAGGAGGCTGACGGGAAGGGCAGGCTTGCGAGCCGCAGATGGTAGCAAGCTCCAGCCTTGGCACCTACCCTGCCCTAGAAGGGCTGGGAATGGTGATCGACCAGCTAGAATGAAATAAAGTAAAACTAGATATTAATTAAGATACAATTTTAAAATAAAGTAGCACCAGACTGTCACTTGTAATTGCACTAAACTAGATATTAACAAAGATACAATTATAGAATAAAGTAGAACCAGACTATCACTTGTAACTAAGGAATAGTTGCAAACTTGTACATATATATAAAGTTATAACACAGGTTTATACAAAAGTATAATAAAAAAAAAATAAGGGCAATGAATTGGGTGCAAGTGATTTGATAGTAAGATGGTATACAATAGATATGTATTTAAAAAAAAAAGTAAATGTAATATTTGCCACAGGTTATTAGAAAGTATTATGCATTAATTAAGATAGCGCAATGATGTGGTAAATTACAAGTACATATAATAAAGTATTAGAAATAATTAAGAAAGATTTGTTGATATAAAAAAATCAGACTATGAGGTAGAGTTGTAGCTGAATATGAAAGCTTGCATATTTGACAATAGTAGGTTAATAAAAATAAAAGTATGAAATAAGATTGGGCAATGAAGTATAAAATTTAAAATAGGGCAATAATAATATTTATAAAATAAAATTGGGCAATAAAGCTAGAATATTTGGCAATAATAGGTTAATAAAAATAAAAGTATAAGATAATGTTGGGCAATAAAGTATAAAATAAGGTAGGGCAATAAAATGTTAAGATAGAATTGGGGCAATGATGTGGTAAGTTGTAAATATGTATATGGTAAAGTAGGTCGATCACAATGCCCAGCCCTTCTAGGGCAGGGTAGGTGCCAAGGCTGGAGCTTGCTACCATCTGCGGCTCGCAAGCCTGTCCTTCCTGTCAGCCTCCTTGGGGCGGGGAAGGTGGCAAACCAGAGGGGCCTAGCAACTATCTACCACCTGTCTCGTGCTGGTGGGGACTGTGTCTACGCCTGGGACCAGTTGGTCCCACCGCTGAGGGGCACCCCCTCCCATGGAAGACATAGGTCTCTGATACTCCCACGCCAGGGAGCCGGAGCCGGGTCGCCATCTGGTAAAGTCCCGGGCCGGGAGAATTCCTGGTGAATCAACACCTCCTCACCTCCTGGTAAAGTAGTAGTAATAATAAAAATAAAGAGATTTTGTAATTATTAAATACAAATTAAGACTATGAGGTAGAATGGTAAATGAATACAAGGTGAAATTTAAAATTAGGACTATGAGGTAGAATGGTAATTGAATACAAAAGTGAAAATTCAAAAGTAGGATGATTCCTAACACTATTCGTGGACTGTGGGTATAAACTGCATTTTAGTCTCATTCTGTTAACCCAGCCTCACTCAGAAATGTTTTTAGTTCATATTCTGCAGAGATGAAATACCTCTTTCCAGTGGGCTGTTTCCTAACTGCGATTTTGACGTCCCTCACAAAGCACTGATGGATTTTTTGGGCATTGCGTAATTTTTTGAGTCGATAAAGGAGGTTTTGTCTTGTTTTGGTAAGACATTCATTGACATATACGTCTGATTTCATAGCTATAGATGTTTTTAGTAGGTTATTTCTTTGCAAGCTGGTATTGAATTTTAATAGCACTGGTTTTTTTTCCTTCTTGGTAGCCCATCAGTTTGCAATCTTTTAGTTCATCACTACGTATGTTTAGGTTAAGGTGGTCCTTGAAAAGTTGAAGGGTGGCCTCCATGTATGTCTCTTGGGTGACTGAAGGTGGGAGATGTTTGCTATTAACTACAACAGCGTCACATAGCTGTTGTTGGTCATTATGGTCTTGGAAGTTGTTGATGACATCGGTAAGTTGTAGATCCACTCGTGATCTTTCTTCTATGATGTTGTTAATAAGTTGGGAGACTTGGACTTTTAGAGTGTTGATGGTGTCCACGGACTGGGTGTGGGTGTTGCTTAGTTGTTCTAGAGTGCTTAGTTCGTATACCAGAGTTGTGAGCTTGATGAGGTACTGTGCGTTGGTTTTAAGCTACTGCATATCCTGGGTAAGCTTGGGGGGTAAAGCAGCTGGGATTGATGGGATAAAGATAGAAATGTTAAAGGCAGGTGGGGATATAGTTTTAGAGTGGTTAGTGTTTTTATTTATTAAATGTATGGAAGAAGGTAAGGTACCTAGGTGAGTAGGAGGTGTTGATTCACCGGGAATTCTCCCGGCCCGGGTCTTTACCAGATGACGACCCGGCTCCGGCTCCCTGGCGTGGGAGTGTCAAAGACCTATGTCTTCCATGAGAGGGAATACCCCTCATCGGCGGGACCAACTGGCCCCAGGCCTAGCCACATTCCCCACCAGCACGAGGCATGGAGGTAGATAGATGCTAGGCCTCTCTGGTCTGCCACCTACCCTAAAGGAAAGGGCAGGCTTAAGAGCTGCAGATGGTAGCAAGCTCCATCCTTGGCACCTACCCTGCCCTAGAAGGGCTGGGCATAGTGATCGACCGCTAAGGTATCTAGGGATTGGCAGAGAGCATGCATAGTTCCTTTCCATAAAGGCAAAGGGGAGACAAGAGAGTGTAATAATTATAGGGGAATAAGTCTGTTGAGTATACCTGGTAAAGTGTATGGTAGAGTTATTATTGAAAGAATTAGGAGTAAGACAGAGAGCAGGATAGCAGATGAACAAGGAGGCTTTAGGAAGGGTAGGGGGTGTGCAGACCAAGTGTTTGCAGTGAAACATATAGGTGAACAATATTTTGATAAGGGTAGAGAGGTGTTTGTGGCATTTTTGGATTTGGAAAAGGCATATGATAGGGTGGATAGGGGGGCAATGTGGCAGATGTTGCAAATGTATGGAATAGGAGGTAGGCTATTGAAAGCGGTTAAAAGTTTTTACGAGGATAGTGAGGCTCAGGTTAGAGTATGTAGGCGAGAGGGAGATTATTTCCCAGTAAAAGTAGTCCTTAGACAGGGATGTGTGATGTCACCATAGTTGTTCAATATATTTATAGATAAAGTTGTAAGAGAAGTGAATGCTCGGGTGTTAGCAAGAGGTGTGGGGTTAAAAGATAAAGAATCTAACACAAAGTGGGAGTTGTCACAGTTGCTATTTGCTGATGACTCTGTGCTTTTGGGGGATTCTGAAGATAAGTTGTAGAGGTTGGTTGATGAGTTTGGTAAAGTATGTAAAAGAAGGAAATTAAAAGTGAATATAGGAAAGAGTAAGGTGATGAGGATAACAAAAAAAATAGATAACTGAAGAATGGATATCAGATTGGAGGGAGAGAGTATGGAGAAGGGGAATGAGTTCAGATATTTGGGAGTGGATGTGTCAGCAGATGGGAATATGAAGGATGAGGTGAATCATAGGATTAACGAGGGAAAAAAGTGAGTGGTGCACTGAGGAGCTTGTGGAGACAGAGAACTTTATTCATGAAAGCAAAGAGGAAAATGTATGAAGTATAGTTATACCAACACTCTTGCATGGGTGTGACACATGGGTTGTGAATGTTGCAACAAGGAGAAGGCTGGAAGCTGTGGAGAAGTCATGTCTGAGGGCAATTTGTGGTGTGAATATAATGCAGAGAATCCGTAGTTTGGAGATTAGGAGGAGGTGCGGGATTAGCACACTATTATCCAGAGAGCTGAGGAGGGGTTATTGAGATGTTTTGGACATATAGAGAGGCTGAAACAAAATAAAATGACTTAAAGAGTGTATATATATGTATTGGAGGGAAGGCGAGGTAGGGGTCAGCCTACAAAAGGTTGGAGGGAGGGGGTAAAGGAGGTTTTGTGTGTGATGGGTTTGGACTTCCAGCAAGCGCGCGTGAGCGTGTTTGATAGGAGCGAATGGAGACAAATGATTTTTAGGACTTGACTTTCTGTTGGAGTGTAGGCAAGGTAACATTTATGAAGGGTTTCAGGAAAACCGGCAGGCCAGACTTGATTCCTGGAGATGGGAAGTACAGTAACTGCACTCTGAAGGAGGGGTGTTAATGTTGCAGTTTTATAACTGTAGTGTAAGCACACCTCTGGCAAGACAGTGATGGAGTGAATGATGATGAAAGGTTTTCTTTGTCAGGCCACCCTGTCTTGGTGGTAAAGTGCCTATGTGATAATAATAATAAAAAAAAAGCTTGAGATTCTCCAACTTGATTTATCTAAACTTAAATTTTATGATTCTCTAAAATAATTTAATTTTGCTGTACTGTATTTTTAAACAATATTATATACTTTTTTCATTTCCTCATGGAAGGTTCTTTGATGCTGGTGAGGGGCTCTTGATCTAGGGAATTAAACTTGAATACCTTCCACCTCCCCCCACAGGCGCTGTATAATCCTACGGGTTTATCGCTAGAGTCTTGATAATAAGAATTATATTTATTTAACCCCCAAATTTTTTTTATATCAGGGTGGGTGTTTAGTGTTTTGAGGTAACATGGAGTGGTCATGAAACATAATATTTGTTAGCATATCTATAATAATTGTTATATTAACAAGGGCTTCAACAAATTATTTCATTTATCTATTATTACACTAGACAAATATTTCTTCCGACAAATACTTTTTTTTTTTTTTAGTTTAGCCGTCCACCCCCCGGTCCAGGTCTTTTCCAGATGGTGACCCGGCCTTGGGGCTCGTAGGGAGAAGCTAGGCCTCTCTGGTCTGCCATCTTCCTCGCTCCAGGAAGGTTGACGGAAAAGGCAGTCTTGTGAGCTGCAGATGGTAGCAAGCTCCAGCTTTGGTACCTACCCTGCCCTAAAAGGGCTGGGCATGGTGGAGCCCCCCATTTAAACTTGAATTTCGTGATTCTCTAAAATAATTCAATTTTGCTGTACTTGTGAGTTCATTACCTTTGTAACTTGTGAGTTCATTACCTTTGTAACTTGTGAGTTCATTACCTTTGTAACTTGTGAGTTCATTACCTTTGTAACTTGTGAGTTCATTACCTTTGTAACTTGTGAGTTCATTACCTTTGTAACTTGTGAGTTCATTACCTTTGTAACTT
>WNWK01014137.1:27500-47500 GCA_009830355.1 Cherax destructor | reverse complement strand
ATCTACCTGGAGTCTAATCATTATGGGTTTAGCGTTTGGTTATAAGATATAAGAATAGAGAAACGCTGCAGTAGTCCTGTTGGCCCATACTAGGCAGGTCCTTCACAAATCCATCCCACTAACAGAATATTTGCCCAGCCCACTTGATTATAATGATAATACCTGGAGTGTGTTCC
The DNA here is from genome assembly GCA_009830355.1 of Cherax destructor. Taxonomy (NCBI): domain Eukaryota; kingdom Metazoa; phylum Arthropoda; class Malacostraca; order Decapoda; family Parastacidae; genus Cherax; species Cherax destructor. The sequence goes on along the minus strand of WNWK01014137.1, from coordinate 47,324 downwards.
GGGGGTCAACACCCCCGCGGTCCAGTCATTGACCTGGGCTCCCGGTGGATCAGGGCCTGATCAACCAGGCTTTTAAAGATGGACACACACAGTCCAACTTATGAACCACAGCCCGGCTCATCGGGTACTAACATTAGATATCTGTCCAGCGCCCCCGATTGGTATATAATACCGAGAAAATAAATAATTAAACACATGTGCAACATGTCAGAGTCTTCATGACTACAGTACTCGTCACCTACTGCAAGACTGAGCTGACGGACTAAAGACTATGGTGCTCATCACCTACTGCAAGACTGAGCTGACAGACTGAAGACTATGGTGCTCATCACCTACTGCAAGACTGAGCTGTAGGACTGAAGACTATGGTGCTCATCACCTACTGCAAGACTGAGCTGATGGACTGAAGACTATGGTGCTCATCACCTTCTGCAAGACTGAGCTGACAGGCTGAAGACTACGGTGCTCAATACCTACCGTAAGACTGAGCTGACGGACTGAAGACTACGGTACTTATCATCTACTGCAAGACTGAGCTGACGGGCTGAAGACTATGGTACTCATCACATACTCCAAGACTGAGCTGAAGGACTGAAGACTACGATACTCATCACCTACTGCAAGACTTGAGCTGACAGACTGATTACCTCTTCTTTTTGTATATAGTTCTACTCTCTTCACATTATGTCCTTGTATGTATTGATAAAGTCGCTGGTTGGCAAAACATCTACAAAGTGAAGATACCCAGATGTTGCACATGTCTAATTCTTTACATTTACTTTTGAGTTGTGAGTAAAGTTAACTAGGAAGTTTTGTAAAATATTATGTAGGTCAGGGTAGCCACAGTGTGGTGGTGAGTAGCAAAAAATTTTGACTTTCGTTTTCTTTATTGTAGTGGAAAGTGAAATAAGAAGTAAAGCTAACTTTGTTCACTTGAATGTTATTAGATATCTTACCTACCTTATATGAGCTCCCAGAGTTTTATTATTCCCAGAGACTGGATGGGCCAGGCTCGTCTGGTGCTAGCCTGGCCAGCCATGCTGTTGCTGCTGGTGGTCTGCTGACCCACATATCTATCACAGCCTGATTGATCTGGCATATGCCACATTTTTTTGCAAATACATTTTACCCAACATCTGAATACTTCCAGCAAGACTGGAGTCTATTTTTTTAACATTTATATTTTTGCTCAGGATGTGACTTGTATTAGGTCTAGATTTTCTCACATTTGCATAACAGTTTATCCTAAGTTGTGACCCACCCATACTACTAGTGAACTCATAAGTGGTTGCAGGGTCAAGCTCCAGTCCCTGGCCCCGTTTGTCCATTGGCTGCTACTGAATTCTCCTCTCTTTTGGCCTCGTGAATCTTTTCATACCCATACTCGTGCATAAAAGGGATTACCAATAGACCCCTGGCTGTCTTCAAGAAGGCACTGGACAGACATTTAAAGTCAGTACCTGACCAGCCGGGCTGTGGTTCGTACGTTGGTTTTTGCGGGGCCAGCACTAACAACCTGGTTGATCAGGCCCTGATCCACCACGAAGCCTGGTCATGGACCTGACCATGGGGGCGTTGACCCCAGGAACACCCTCTGGGTATACTCCAGGTCTGTATGAACCCTGCCTCTACACTTCGCTATGTAGGTTATTCCACTTGTTTACTAATATGAGGCTAAGAAATATTTTTTTAACATCCCTGTAACTCATTTGCATTTTTACCTTCTAGCTGTGCCCTCATGGACCTTTTTCCCGCCTCTTAAATAGTATGTCCCTGTCGACCTTATCAGTTCCTTTTGGGATTTTGTATGCCGTGTGTACTCACAGTTGTGTTTGCAGGGGTCAAAACTTAAGTCCTGGTCCCGCATCCTAGACTACTTTGATCAGCATCACTGATTTCCGGCTCCTTGGGCCTTTATTATATCTACTCTTGAAGCTGTGTATTGAGTTTGTCTCCATTACTGCCTCATCTGTCATTCTCTTTTTTAACTACTCTGAGACCCAATAAATGCTTTCTTACATCCTTATTGGTCATGTGTACTCACCTAGTTGTGGTTGCAGGGGTCGAGTCAAAGCTCCTGGCCCCGCCTCTTCACTGGCCGCTACTGGGTCACTCTCCCTGCGCCATGAGCTTTATCATACCTCTGCTTAAAGCTATGTATAGAGCCTGTCTCCACTACATCGCTTCCTAAACTATTCCACTTCCCGACAACTCTGTGACTGAAGAAATACTTCCTAACATCTCTGTGATTCATCTGAGTCTTCAACTTCCATCTGTGTCCCCTTGTTGTTGTGTCCCATCTCTGGAACATTCTGTCTCTGTCCACTTTGTCAGTTCCTCTCAGTATCTTATATGTTGTTATCATGTCTCCCCTATCTCCTGTCCTCCAGTGTCGTCAGGTCGATTTCCCTTAACCTCCCCTCGTAGGACATACCCCTTAGCTCCGGGACTAGTCTTGTTGCAAACCTTTGCACTTTCTCGAGCTTCTTCACGTGCTTGGCTAGGTGTGGGTTCCAAACTGGTGCTGCATACTCCAGTATGGGCCTAACGTACACAGTGTACAGGGTCCTGAACGATTCTTTATTAAGATGTCGGAATGCTGTTCTTAGGTTTGCTAGGCGCCCGTATGCTGCAGCAGTTATTTGTGTGTGTGTGTGTGTGTGTGTGTGTGTGTGTGTGTGTGTGTGTGTGTGTACTCACCTAATTGTACTCACCTAATTGTGGTTGCAGGGGTCGAGACTCAGCTCCTGGCCCCGCCTCTTCGCTGTCTGCTACTGGGTCTCTGCTCTCCCTGCTCCATGAGCTTTATCATACCTTGTCTTAAAACTATGTATGGTTCCTGCCTCCACTATATCTTTCTCTAGTCCATTCCACTTCCTGACTACTCTGTGGCTGAAGAAATGTTTCCTGACATCCCTTTGACTCATCTGAGTCTTCAGCTTCCAGTTGTGTCCCCTTGTTTCTGTGTTCCTCTCTGAAACAACCTGTCACTATCTACCTTGTCAATTCCCGCAGTATTTTGTATGTCGTTATCATGTCTCCTCTGACCCTTCTTTCCTCCAGTGTTGTTAGTCTTATTTCCCTCAATCTTTCTTCATAAGACAGACCCTGAGTTGTGGAACTAACCTTGTCGCAAACCTTTGCACTTTCTCTAGTTTCCTTACGTGCTTGACCAGGTGTGGGTTCCAGACTGGTGCTGCATATTCTAGTATGGGCCTGACGTATACGGTATACAGTGTCTTGAACGATTCCTTGTTAAGGTAACGGAACGCTAATCTAAGGTTTGCCAGACGCCCATATGCTGCCGCAGTTATCTGGTTGATGTGTGCCTCTGGAGACGTGCTTGGCGTTATACTCACTCCAAGGTCTTTCTCCTTTGCCGAGGTTTGTAGCCTTTGTCCGCCTAGCTTGTACTCTGTCAGCGGTCTTCTTTGCCCTTCTCCGATCCTCATGACTTTGCATTTGGAGGGATTGAATTCGAGAAGCCAACTGCTAGACCAGATGTCGAGCTTGTCCAGGTCTGTTTGCAGCCCTGCCTGGTCCTCTTCCGATGTGATTCTCCTCATTATTTTCACATCATCCGCGAATAGAGACACTTCTGAGTGTGTGTGTGTGTGTGTGTGTGTGTGTGTGTACTCACCTAATTGTACTCACCTAATTGTGGTTGCAGGGGTCGAGACTCAGCTCCTGGCCCCGCCTCTTCGCTGTCTGCTACTGGGTCTCTGCTCTCCCTGCTACATGTATGTGTGTGTGTGTGTGTGTGTGTGTGTGTGCGCGTGCGTGTTAGTTACCAGTGTTGAGAACACAGGTAAATCATAGTGTTCAGTGGGCCGTGGTGCTGGTAGTGGTGGTGGTCCTGGTAGTAGTGATGTTGGGGACTGATGGTGGGGTGGTGGTGTGGCTTGATGGTGGGAGACAGAGTAAGTAGTCTTGGAGTAAGAAGGGAGATAGGTACTTAATCTCTCCTCCCCCTTACATTACCCATCCCTTAGCCCACTCTGTTTTTCTCCTTACTCTCACTAATCTCCCCTCCCCATCATACTCTCCCCTCTCTATTATACTTCACCCTCCCCATCATACTCCACCCTCCCCATCTTACTCCACCCTCCCCATCATACTCCACCCTCCCCTCCCCATCACACTCTCCCCTCCTCATCACACTCCACCCTCCCCATCATACTCCACCCTCCCCATCATACTCCACCCTCCCCATCATACTCCACCCTACCCATCATACTCCACCCTCCCATCACACACTCCCCTCCTCATCACACTCCACCCTCATCACACTCCACCCTCATCACACTCCACCCTCATCACACTCCACCCTCCCCATCATACTCCACCCTCCCCATCATACTCCACCCTCCCCATCATACTCCACCCTCCCCATCACACTCCACCCTCCCCATCATACTCCACCCTCCCCATCACACTCCACCCTCCCCATCATACTCCACCCTCCCCATCATACTCCACCCTCCCCATCATACTCCACCCTCCCCATCATACTCCACCATCCCCATCACACTCCACCCTCCCCATCACCTCCACCCTCCCCATCTACTCCTCCCTCCCCATCATACTCCACCCTCCCCATCACACCACCCTCCCCATCATACTCCACCCTCCCCATCATACTCCATCCTCCCCATCATACTCCATCCTCCCCATCACACTCCACCCTCCCCATCACACTCCACCCTCCCCATCACACTCCACCCTTCCCATCATACTCCACCCTCCCCATCACACTCCATCCTCCCCATCACACTCCACCCTCCCCATCACCTCCACCCTCCCCATCCACTCCACCCTCCCCATCACCTCCATCCTCCCCATCACCTCCACCCTCCCCATCACACTCCACCCTCCCCATCACACTCCACCCTCCCCATCACACTCCACCCTCCCCATCATACTCCACCCCATCACACTCCACCCTCCCCATCACACTCCACCCCATCACCTCCACCCTCCCCATCACCTCCACCCTCCCCATCACACTCCATCCTCTCCATCACACTCCACCCTCCCCATCACACTCCACCCTCCCATTATACTCCACCCATCACACTCCACCCCATCACACTCCACCCCATCACCTCCACCCTCCCCATCACACTCCACCCTCCCCATCACCTCCACCCTCCCCATCACACTCCACCCTCCCCATCACACTCCACCCTCCCCATCACACTCCACCCTCCCCATCACACTCCACCCTCCCATCACACTCATCCTCCCCATCCACACTCCTCCCCATCATCACTCCACCCTCCCCATCACACTCCACCCTCCCCATCACACTCCTCCCTCCTCATCACCTCCCTTGTAACCCCCCTCTCCCCATCACCTCCCTCCCCAGTAACACCCCTCTCCCCAGGCCTGAGTGGAGTTAGTAATGTTGGTGACTTGCGAGTGACGTCAGTTGCGCGTAACCAGTGAGTGTGAGAGTGTCTGTGCCTCTCCTCTGTACCTAATTTTGTGTGTACCACCTGCTTCTGTGTACCTAGTTATAAGTGTGTGTACCTAGTTATAAGTGTGTGTACCTAGTTATAAGTGTGTGTACCTAGTTATAAGTGTGTGTATCTAGTTATAAGTATGTGTACCTAGTTATAAGTGTGTGTACCTAGTTATAAGTGTGTGTACCTAGTTATAAGTGTGTGTACCTAGTTATAAGTGTGTGTACCAGCTGCTCTTACCACCAGTGTTCCATGTGTGTACAGCTCATACACACAATAATAATAATAATAATAATCTTTATTTCTACAAGTACAGGTAGTACAAGGTATATAGGCCTAGCTGACACCAGTGATATACTAATATATAGAAAGCCCCTTGTTATGCAGAGCATTTCGGACAAATTAGGTCAAGTTTGTCCCAGGATGCGACCCACACCAGTCAACTAACACCCAGGTACCTATTTTACTGAGGGGTGAACATGGACAGTAGGTGTCTTAAGGAAGCACGTCCTGATGTTTTCACCTGTACCGGGGTTCGAACCACGAATCTGTGTGTGAGCTGAGTGCGCTAGCAATGCAAAATTAAAGTGACTTTTTTTAATCTTGAAAAAGTTTACTACGTGGGCGAAACGTTGTCAGTAAAGGATGTCATCACACTGCACGTGTGGTTGCATCATGTCAACATTTTATAGCATTTCTCTCCGTCCAAGAGCTGTCATCCTGCCTCACCTCATACACTCTCCCTTATATCACAATAAATAAAACGTCACAATACCGTGACTCAATACACAAATAACCCACACACGGGAGAATGAAACTTGTGATGTTTCTCTCCGACTTGGACCATTAACTAGTCTCGCACAACACAGTCTCTCTCATGTGAATGTTATGACGGAAGGCTAAGTGTCCTTGACAATGTTACCAGATGACGTAAGGTTACTAAACTAAAAACAGGAGAGAACTTCACGTAGACGAGATAACTTGGACAGGCTGTAAGAGTGCCTCAGTGTACGTTATACCTTTGAAGAGTTCGAGGGAGTATCTACTCTGAGCCCGGCCATGGGCCATGCCTCAGTGTACGTTGATGAAAGTTTACTTTTAACTGGCACTAAGTAAGCAAAATGGAAGATGAATATGTGTGCAAATTATTTATAGTCTAGGAAGGACACTGTTATTAGAGTCAGAGGAAATAAAGCTTGAGACAAACAAGGAAAATTAAAAGACATGTGCAACACTTGGGTATCTTTATTGATGAAACGTTTCGCCAGCCAGTGGCTTCATCAGTCCAATATAGAGAAGAACAGTGGAAGATGAGAATGAGGTAATCAGTCCCTCAGGCTGAGGGACTGATTAACCTCATTTTCTATCTTTCACCGTTCTCTGCATTGGACTGAAGAAGCCACAGGTTGGCGAAACGTATCCTCAATAAAGATTCCCAAATGTTACACAAGTGTCTGTTCTTCAATGAAAGTACTCTAATAGTTCACTCTGCTTGATGCTAAACCTCTGATTATTATTATTATTATTATTATTATTATTATTATACCTTACCTTTGATATACCTTTGAAGAGTTTCGAGTATCTCTCTGAGCCGCCATGGGCCAGGCTCGTCTGGTGCTGCCTGGTCAACCAGGCTGTTTGCTCCAGCAGCAACAGCCTGGTTGACCAGGCAAGCACCAGACGAGCCTGGCCCATGGCCGGGCTCAGAGAGTAGATACTCTCGAAACTCTTCAAAGGTATATCAAAGGTAAGGTATAATAATAATAATAATAATAATAATAATAATAATAATCAGAGAGGTTTAGCATCAAGCAGAGTGAACAACAGCAGCAGCAGACACAAGCTTGACGAATGAAAGAAGTGCTGCTGAAGCTCTTGATAAGAATATCCAGTGAACTTCAGCTATATCCCCCCCTCCCCCGCCTCGGCTCAAAGGTGGTTATTTCCCATTTCCCAGGCGAGTCAGGTGTAAAGATGTGGGTTCATGGGCAACCCACTGTGTTATACAAGTGAAAGTGTTAACACCTGGGGTCAACAGCTAGAGTTTAATACTGTAAATGCTAATACTTACGTAGGTACACTTAAACACAGACATGTACACAGAGGAAGAAAAGGGAGAGAAAAAGGAGGTGGTGGAGGAGGAGGAAGAGTGAGGTTGTGGTGGAGGAGGAGGAAGAGTGAGGTGATGGTGGAGGAGGAGGAAGAGTGGAGGTGGTGGTGGATGAGGAGGAGGAAGAGTGGAGGTGGTGGTGGATGAGGAGGAGGAAGAGTGGAGGTGGTGGTGGATGAGGAGGAGGAAGAGTGGAGGTGGTGGTGGATGAGGAGGAGGAAGAGTGGAGGTGGTGGTGGATGAGGAGGAGGAAGAGTGGAGGTGGTGGTGGATGAGGAGGAGGAAGAGTGGAGGTGGTGGTGGATGAGGAGGAGGAAGAGTGGAGGTGGTGGTGGAGGAGGAGGAGGAAGAGTGGAGGTGGTGGTGGATGAGGAGGAGGAAGAGTGGAGGTGGTGGTGGATGAGGAGGAGGAAGAGTGGAGGTGGTGGTGGATGAGGAGGAGGAAGAGTGGAGGTGGTGGTGGATGAGGAGGAGGAAGAGTGGAGGTGGTGGTGGATGAGGAGGAGGAAGAGTGGAGGTGGTGGTGGATGAGGAGGAGGAAGAGTGGAGGTGGTGGTGGATGAGGAGGAGGAAGAGTGGAGGTGGTGGTGGATGAGGAGGAGGAAGAGTGGAGGTGGTGGTGGATGAGGAGGAGGAAGAGTGGAGGTGGTGGTGGAGGAGGAGGAGGAAGAGGGAGGTGGTGGTGGAGGAGGAGGAGGAAGAGTGAAGTTGTGGTGGAGGAGGAAGAGTGAGGTTGTGGTGGAGGAGGAGGAAGAGTGAGGTGGAGGAGGATGAGGAGTGAGATGGTGGTGGTGGAGGAGGAGTGAGGTGGTGGTGGAGGAGGAGGAAGAGTGAGGTGGTGGTGGAGGAGGAGGAAGAGTGAGATGGTGGTGGAGGAGGAGGAAGAGTGAGATGGTGGTGGAGGAGGAGGAAGAGTGAGGTGGTGGTGGTGGAGGAGGAGGAAGAGTGAGGTGGTGGAGGAGGAAGAGTGAGGTGGTGGTGGTGGAAGAGGAGGAGGAAGAGTGGGGTGGTGGTGGTGGAAGAGGAGGAAGAGTGGGGTGGTGGTGGTGGTGGTGGTGGAGGAGGAAGAAGAGTGAGGTGGTGGTGGTGGAGGAGGAGGAAGAGTGAGGTGGTGGTGGTGGAAGAGGAGGAAGAGTGGGGTGGTGGTGGTGGTGGTGGAGGAGGAAGAGTGAGGTGGTGGTGGTGGTGGTGGAGGAGGAAGGAGAAGAAGAGGAAGAGGAGAAGGAAGAAGAAAGAGAAGAGGAAGAACCTTGAAAGTACAATATTATTTTATGAATGATAAGTGAGAGAGGCGTGAAGGTTGGCGAGTGCTTCCCTACTTGCTTCTTAAAAGATGATAGACACAATTATAAGGAATACGAATAAATATACAAATAAAAGACATATATAAATAAAGAAAATATAAATAACGTGGTGAAAATATCCAGTCAAGACAGGACTGGCAGCAATGGATTAATACTAAACCAGGTGCCAGATCAACCAGGCTGTGATGGATATGTGGGGCAGCGGGCCTCCAGCAGCAACAGCCTGGTTGACCAGGCAAGCACCAGACGAGCCTGGCCCATGGCCGGGCTCACAGAGTAGATACTCTCGAAACTCTTCAAAGGTATATCAAAGGTAAACAAATTTAGATTTAGGAAGGATATAAGGTAGTGGTTCAGCAATAGAGTTGTAGATAAGTGGAACAAACTTCCAAGTAGCGTCATTGAAGGAGATCCTTGGGTAGCTTAAATATAGGTTGGACGGGTACATGAATGGGTGAGGTCGTGTGAGAGTTGGACTTGCCCAACATGAGCCAGTAGGCCTGCTGCAGTGTTCCTTCATTCTCGTATTGTTATATGGGGAAACACTTTGATAAGTGAGAGAACCCTTGAAGGTTGGTGAGCACTTGCCCCATCTTGCCGGGGTCAACAAGTGTTGTGGGGAAAAACGCAGCTGTGTGACTCACCGCTCATTACCTATTGATGATAACTTTTACTTTGCCGAATATAACTCTAGCTCTTGGTGTTTACTGAAGAAAACACAAACGTTGTATTGAGCTCTGTATAGAGCTTTATCAAGTCATACATAAGACACAAAGGGCACATATATATGTTCTGCTTTACGCGAAGCGAAACTTTGTCCCATTGAAGCTTGGTCTGCAACGTGTCTTCTTCATTGTAGTCGGTAATACGCCATTTTCAACTCGTGGAGTCCAGTCATCCTCTAAATTTATCGTACATACTCTTGGAAGTTTCGTAATACATTTTCTGCGTTCACCACATCATTGTACTGCGCGTCAGGTAAATTTAACTTTCATTTATTCCTAAGATGAGAGGTTATTGGGCAGCGTTACTCATCTGTTCGTAATTCCGACCCATGCGGGACCTCGCTTGTTACACTCCCATTTTACCATCTCTTCTCGAACACTCCTTTCCATAAGGTACTCTTTGATACACTCACCGAGTTACTCGTATATTTGTGCTTACAGGGGATAATTGTCTGCTCCTGGCTCCGCCGGCCAGCAGTAACAGCCTGGTTGGTCAGGCCCTGATCCACCGCCAGGCCTGGTCATGGACCGGGTCTCGGGGGCGTTGACCTCCGAAACACCCTCCAGATATATTACTAGGTTCACACTCCTGGCTTGACCCCTATCATGCCTGCTCTTAAAACTATATGCATGGATCCTACCTCTAGCACATTCCTTGTTGTTCCTGCTTGCTCCTCAGGTTTTGTCAGTCTTGTGAGGTACACACAACGTTGATCGGCATCACTGATTTCTGGCCTCTTGGGACTTATCATATCTTTTCTTGAAGCTGTGTATTGAGTCTGCCTCATTTTATGGGTAGTCAGTTCAGTGGGCATTCACGTTAACTTATTATCTTTCATTTCAACCTTTAACAAGTATCATATATTTGTAAGTCAACAGTGCTTCCAAAATACGAGGTGCCATGTGTGGGAGAAATGTCTACCTACCTGTAGTCTACCCGGAGAGTGCTTTGTGGGTCGGCGCGGTCCCAGACCAGGTCTTTGGCGGATGACCTGATCAACGAGATTGTTGATGCTAACCGCACACAGTCCAGTGTATTCAGCACACCCCGGCTTTGAGGAATCTGTTGAGTGTCCTCTTGAAGACAGTCAGGTGTTTGTTGGTGATCCCTCTTACGTATGAAGGAAGGGTATTGAAAAGTCTTGGTGTGTCCTAATATTCAATAAGAGTGGTGGTTGTTATAGTGAGAGACGAGGGATACGACTCTTATGTTTGTGACAGTAGGATGCCTGTCTCGCACTTAGTGGAAGGAAGATCGAGCCTTCAAACACCCCTTAGAGCTGAATGATCCACACGGGTTTAACACTTCATATAACAATATGACCACATTGTCACATAACCACTTCTTGTTTTGGGGTTATGTGTGTGCGCACAGAATGACAGGTGTTACACTCACATGGGTTTAATGTGGGAGATAGTGAGAGGGCAAAGTCATAACATTTAGGCAATACACATATGCTCATATATTTATGTATTTGCAGATTTAAGTTCCTCCAATTGAACGATTAAATTATTCGTTTTAAAATTTACTTATTTACTAATGAAATTAGTAAAGTATATGCAACTTACACACGAGTGTCTTTTGTGTTAACCTGTAAAATATGGATAGATATTGAGGACATCTTGTAGTTCTCAAGAATGGCTGAGGTATTTACACTGTTTTAAGCTCCTCATTCCAGAAGGGGTCTAAATGAAATATAAATTTATGTACTAAAACGGAGCTATAACAAAAATATGATCAAAATAAATACATAATAACAAGGTTCTGACACAACAATGTTAAAGTTCTAGGGGTGTATATTGCCATCACAGGTCACGAGCCTGCACACGCCACCTTCACCTTTGATGAGTTTCCAGTGTTTTTCTACTCCCGGATTCCGGCCTTGGGTCAGGCTCCCCTGTTGCCTGCCTGGTCAATCAGGCTCTTGCTGCTGGCGGACCGCTCATAGCCTGGTTGATCTGGCCAGTACAAATTTTTTAAGGGGTGGGGGTGTTGTGGTTGGGGCTAGAAGGGGCAGTGAGAGGTGTTGGAATATTGTTGTTGTGGTGGTGTTGCAGTGTAGGCTTGATCCAAGGTTGACCGGAAAATTGCATTATGCCTGAAGACTCCCACGTCCTCCCTCCCGGCTGTTGGCGGGGCCGCTGCTTCTCACCGTCAGTGCTTCCAGCTGTCGGAAAAAGAGAGACAAATGCAGTATAATTCGTCCAGCTGTTGTTGGTACATTCATGTAAAAACCACCTCACACAGGTCTCTGTCAGTGATGGCGGTGGTGCGGCAAGACGGCGTGTCTAAGAACCAGTGAAGGTGGAATAATGGTCCTGTGGTGGACCACGGCGGCGGCAGCAGCAGCACCTACCCATGCTGGTCTCGTGATCTCTGCTAAATACCATTAGCACCTGTGCGTACGTACACCCCACCCTCACTCCGCCATGACTGATTTAAACACTGGTTTATTAAGCTTGGGGTATATCAACATTCCATTATACAAAAGCAGACATTGTTGAAATGTGGCTGCTTTGTAAAATTTAACCTTTGATACCACTAAAAACACTTGGACTCACAACTAACTAAAATTAGGGGAGAGAACCTTAACTGATGTTTCAATCTGTTCAAGAAAGGTTTCTTGAACTTGTGCTCCGATTCCTTGAATCAAGCCTGAATGCCTTCCATTCTCCAGGAGCTGTTAGCACTCCTCCCCATGGATATAATAATAATAATAATTATTATGTCTTGAACACTGTGAGTTATTCACTTCGGTGAGTTGTGGAGGCTAGATCCTCTGTCTGCTAATCGCGGAACAAATGCTGTTCTCACGGCTAGACTTGTTCCCACTCTGGCGGAACCTGTGTAGTACATGTTAGGGAACTACTGCTACTACACTTGTCACGGTGGGAACAACCCAAGGCATTTAACCACCTTCAGCAAGCACATTAAGGCGGCTATTTACTATTTCAGAATAATGAAGGGATTGTTGTCCATGGGAGACCAGCTTGGTGCTGTTTGTGATACTGGCGAGGCCAGGTGGTGGTGGTGAGGCCAGGTGGTGGTGGTGGTGAGGCCAGATGATGTCGGTGAGACCAGGTGATGCTGATACTAGTAAGGTTTAAAAAAAAAACACGTGAACAAACAAATGTGTCCTTGTGTTTGCTCGCATGTCTTAAGATTCTTCAGGAAACAGGACAAATGTTTCCTGAAGCGGGTCTTAGTCATATAATAACCCGGAACTGCAGCTTTTGGTCATCTCTCCGAGGCTTTCCACTGGCTTATCCTCCACCCCTTTAAAAAATGATTAGACCGTCATTATGCCACGTGTCTTTTTAAATCAATATGTCGGTATTATTTACCAAGGTTTATACTTTGCCGGTAAGGCTATGGTGGTGATGGTGGTGGTGGTGAGCCCAGATAGTGGTGGTGGAGTGGTGGTGAGAGTGCTGTAGGGTTAAAAAAGTTATGTAATGTTACGTAATGAGAGATACTGAGATAATAAATCAGATTCATTGATCGTCCACAAGGGCATCTCGTCCAAGGAGTGGTCGTTGGGCAGCCGAGCCGTAGCACTATCCTACTAGGTTATATTTTCTTATGAGAATTTTCTCGATCTTTCATTACATCACTGATAAAAAAAAAATAGATCTCTTTTGTAAGGCTTCATGACACTGGTGTGGCCAAATGATAGAGCATTACCACTGCAACACCCGACACTCGTCACACCACCACCTTGTGAGAACTTGGCTAAATATGTGGGTCGTGGCAGTGTTGAAAATGTGTATCACTTCAGTGCAAAGGTGAGAGGTTGAGCTATAAAACAATTATTGCTCTGGTAAGGTGGTGTTAGGCTTGAGTGGAGCGGATGTTGGATCCAAGTGTTGCTATAGGACAGCTGGGCAGCCCCTCCCAGCACCGTAAGTAGCAGTTATTGCATGTTAAATGTAAGTAAATATATTAACGATAAAGTAAAATAACTTAAATATAATAGGCAGTGTAATTAGTTCGAAATGAGTAAGACACAGGTGCAGCAGTTAGGTATTTTCGAAATGTTTCGCCTACACAGTAGGCTTCTTCAGGTGAATACAGTAACCTCTGTAATCGTCTGATTACAAGCGAAAAGATTCAGAAATAGATACCTGACTGTTGAACATGTCTCACTCACCTACTTGTCGGTATATTGTATACCATTATTATATTGATTAGGAATGTATACTAACTTAGGTGCTTCAGAAACAGACGAAATGAAATGCATTGGAAAACAAACGCTGTATTACGAGGAAGAGTTCTCTGGGAGGAGTGTACGGATTTAGCGCTTTTTTGTGGGTAGTAATAATAATGTGGGAGGGGTGTGTTGGCGTAACACTTTAGAAAGCAGGTCCAGCGCTCCGATCAACACCAGTGACTCACCTTAACACGCGTACAATTGACCTTCCGGTTTAATTTACGTGCTGTACTCAACACCGGCTTGCTGAATCAGTGTCGGGAAATGGGCAGCGCGAAAGTGAATTGGTGATAGTTGTTTTTATATAAGTTTTGATGCAACCGCAGTGTGGGGGTGGGGGGACGGAGGGTTTTGGGGAGAACCGGATGGTTCAACGTGTGTTGGGCCGGTGGTACCGTACTTCTGTAATTATTTAGTATTATGTTTTGTATATTGCTCCTGTGCCTAGTGTTGCTCTAACGCTCGTGGAATCTTACTGTATCTTTGTTATGATTAAGAAGATTCTTAAATTATATAAGGGTCAGTAAATAATATTTATAAAAGTACATAATATTTGGTGTGATAATACATTGAAAATTTGTATCTATGTATATATACCTGTATCCGAAAAGGCCATAAAAATATACGGTGTTGTTAGTGGTGTGAGGAAGTTGTTTCTCACCGTAGGAGCACTGCTGCAGGGTCACCTGTCACAGGTACTTGTCTCTGCTCTACGACAAAGTCGTTTCCCACAGTTATTTATACAGAACCGACAAGTAAATGAATAAGACACATGTGCAACACCTGTACCACCTGTGCCACTGTTGCACTGCTGATACTACTACTACTGCTGCCTCTACCACTACAATTATACTAGTTCTACTACTGCCCCTGCCCCCTCCCTTCCCTTCGCGCTTGTGTGTGACTAATTAATGGTCTTAGTCGGACCGAAACGCCATCGTAAGTTTCATTTTGGTGTGTGCGGGTTATTTGTGTATTGGAGCACTGGTGCATCTTCATTGTGGAGGCGTTTCATCAACCAGTGGCTTGATCAATCCAATACAGAGGAATAATACTGGAGAGGTGTGGAAGACGCCAAGTAGTTGATATGTCCCCTCAGCCTTGATAGGAGGGACTGATCACCTCCAACTACTACACGTCTTTCACCGTGTCCAGTAATTATTCTCTGTTGGATCGATAATGTTACTCGTTGAGGAAACATATCAATAAAGATGCTCAAGTGTTGCACATGTTTCTTATTCATCTTTTTCACAGGTGAATTTACAAGCTAAGAGCTGTTATCCTACCTCTGCAGGCCTGCGAGGGGCAAAACAAGCTCTCGAAACCGGTCACAGGTATAACCATAGTACCCAGGGCATATGAAAACGAATTTGGTACAGAAAAAGTTGCATGCTATCAAAGTATTATCTGTGATTATATTACGGGCCTACAAGATTTAATATAGCTCTGATGGACTTATATTTTGTAAACGATACAGATATACATCTATGTCTTTAGGGCATACGATTATAAGGGTGTCTTTAATCCTTTACGATTATGAGGCTGCCTTTAATCCGGTTCTGCCCTGTTTCTCTGAAGCATGCGACCATAACGAAAAAAAAAGGTCGGCTGACATCTAGGTTCGTATTCACTGCTGTGTGAAGAGGGAGGGGCAACAGATGTAAGGAAACATGCCCACTTATCCACCCGACTCTGGTCGTGACCGGGAGGTACTATCATTGAGGTATGAGCCACTTCATTTGGTCTCTCGCCGTCCTGAAGTCCACCTTAATTGCTGCAACTTGTTTGTTGGGGTCGTATGTAAACAAACGTTAAGTGCTCACTTGTGGTTATAACTACAGTTATCGTGTCATGGTTGGAAGACAGTGCTGACAAATATTAATAATACAGTGAGTAGTTCAAGAGATACGCAACGTTTCGTTCAGTGGTCAACTTTTTCAAGTCTCACTTTGAGAACAACGTTGTTTTAAATAAAGCCTTAATCTGCTCTGTGTATTTTGCGTAGGTACATAAACACACGTACACTTCAAGACATTCATCAAGGAAACTTATCGCCACGAGTCGTTTTGTTTTTGTATTATTTCGTTATAACTGAACAAAGTCTAACCAAAACAGTATCATTGCCTCCCAACCACACCAGCCTCCCTACCACATTACACACACACCCCGCCACACCAGCCATCCCGCCACACCAGCCATCCCGCCACACCAGCCATCCCGCCACACCAGCCATCCCGCCACACCAGCCTTCCCGCCACCCACACCGCCACACTAGCCTCCCCGCCACACTAGGCACCCACCCCATCACACCAGTCTCCCCGATATACATGCCTCCCCGCCACACCAGCCTCCCCGATATACTAGCCTCCCCGCCACACCAGTTACTGAATTGCTGAAAAACACAGTTATGGAATGCTTTATTTATAAAGCAGTGCAAAGTACCATTAGCAAGAGCCCTTAGTATTCTGTGGAGAAAGAGCTTAGATCTAGGTGAAATCCCAGAGGCCTTAAAGAGTGCAGACATAGCTCCTTTGCATAAGGGAGGTAGTAGAGCACTAGCTAAAAATTACAGACCAGTAGCCCTCACTTCTCACATCATAAAAATCTTTGAAAGAGTGATGAGACGGCAGATTACAAAGTTCATGGACCAGCACAACCAACATAACCCGAACCAGCATGGCTTTAGAGCGGGTCGATCATGCCTGTCACAGCTGCTGAACCATTATGACAGAATTACGGAGGCATTGGAGGACGACCAAAACGCAGATGTGATTTACACAGATTTTGCAAAGGCGTTTGACAAATGCGATCATGGAGTGATAGCGCACAAAATGAGGGCCATAGGCATTACAGGGAAGGTAGGCAGATGGATTTTGAGTTCCTAACACAAAGAACACAAAAAGTAGTAGTGAACAGGGCAAGATCCAGCATCAGCGAGGTCAAAGCTCAGTGCCCCAAGGCACTGTCCTGGCACCTCTGCTGTTTCTCATCCTCATAGCAGACATAGATAAAAACACCCAGCACACTTTTGTATCATCATTTGCAGATGACACTAAAATAAGCATGAAAGTCACTACGGTAGAGGACACTGAAAAATTACAGGAGGACATAAGCAGGGTCTTCCAATGGGCAGTGGAGAACAACATGACGTTCAATGGTGATAAGTTTCAGCTGCTTAGGTATGGAAAAATGAAGAACTCAAAAGGAACACTATATACAAAACGCAAGAGGGTCACCACATAGAACGAAAGGAACACGTAAAGGACTTGGGAATAATTATGTCTGCTGATCTGTCGTTTAAAGACCATAACAAGACAAAGATCACAACAGCCAGGAAGATGACGGGGTGGGTATTGAGAACTTTCAAAACAAGGGAAATAATGCCGATGGTGACACTATTCAAATCGCTAGTGCTCCCTCACTTAGAATACTGCTCAGTGCTGACGGCCCCGTTCAGGGCAGGAGAAATAGCAGAGCTGGAACAAATCCAGAGATCGTTTACGGCTCACATTGAGCCATTGAAACATCTAAATTATTGGGAACGCCTTCAAGTCTTGAACATGTACTCATTGGAGCGGAGGAGAGAGAGATACATGATAATATATACATGGAAAGTACTTGAGGGCCTGGTCCCAAATCTGCACACTGCCATAACAACATACTCGAGTGAGAGATATGGGAGAAAGTGTAAAATAAACCCAGTGAGGAGCAGGGGTGCGGTGGGGACAATACGGGAGCACTGTATTAACATCCGGGGTCCCAGACTGTTCAACATCTTACCAGAAGATATCCGAAACACGGCTGGAACCAGTGTAGAAGCCTTCAAGAGGAAACTGGACAAATATCTTCACCAGGTGCCAGATCAACCAGGCTGTGATGGATATGTGGAGCAGCGGGCCTCCAGCAGCAACAGCCTGGTTGACCAGGCAAGCACCAGACGAGCCTGGCCCATGGCCGGGCTCAGAGAGTAGATACTCTCGAAACTCTTCAAAGGTATATCTTCAAAGGTATACCAGCCTCCCCGATATACTAGCCTCCCCGCCACACCAGCCTCCCCGATATACTAGCCTCCTCGCCACACCAGCCTCCCCGATATACTAGCCTCCCCGCCACACCAGCCTCCCCGATATACTAGCCTCCTCGCCACCAGCCTCCCCGATATACTAGCCTCCTCGCCACACCAGCCTCCCCGATATACTAGCCTCCTCGCCACACCAGCCTCCCCGATATACTAGCCTCCTCGCCACACCAGCCTCCCCGATATACTAGCCTCCTCGCCACACCAGCCTCCCGATATCTAGCCTCCTCCACCAGCCTCCCGATATCGCCTCCGCCACACCAGCCTCCCCGATACTACCTCCTGCACAGCCTCCGATTCTAGCCCTCCACAGCCTCCGATACCCTCCGCCACCACCTGCACACCTTCCCACGTGAACCCTGTTACTCCCACACGTGCACACAAAGTGCTCTCCACCTGCTCAGTTCCACGTATGTATCCTACACACTTGGTATTCAGGGTATATACTGCCAAAGGTGTATGGTGTATATACTACGAGAATATTCTTTATTTCCTATACTAGGTGTTAAAGTATTCTTCATATTTATTTTCACCCCAATTATTTTTTTTTTACCTACAAATATTTATCCAAACTTTTACTCTATTTTACGCTTTTCGTTACGAAATTTAAAAGTTACCTTTCCCCTAGGCATTTCAAAATATATAGTTTGCCTTATGTCGTGCCGAATAGGTAAAACTTGCTATTTTGGCTTAAATAGCAGCGCTCTTCTTGCCGAATATGGCAAGCTAAAATTTGTGTATGCAATAATTTCGCAAAAATCATTGTAAACTTATCTAAAATATATTTAGTTGGATTAGGCTAAATAAAATTGAGCTTGTTATAATAAGGTTAGATAAGTTTACTAAGGTTCTTTTGGTACAAAATTATTAATTTTTACATTAACATAAATGAAAAAAATATATTTTTAAACGTATAAGAGAAATTTTTAGAAAGGACTTAATTTTAAATGAGTTCTTGTTATTTGACCAGTTTTACCTATTCGACACGACATTATATATATATATATATATATATATATATATATATATATATATATATATATATATATATATATATATATATATATAATAATGCACCACGCAGAAAGAAGCGGGCAGTCACGTGGCAGCACCTCAATGTCTAGAAGCATACAGACATGGTCAAGAAGTTTAGTTGTTGCTCAGACCAAACATCAGAATGGGGAAGAACTGTGAGCTAGGTGACTTTGACCATGGAATGATTGTTGGTGGCAGACGGGGTGGTTTGAATATTTTAGGAATTCTGCTCTCCTGGTATTTTCACACAAAATCTAGAGGCTACAGAGAATGGAGTAAGAAACACAAAACATCCAGCGAGCGGCAGTTCTATGGTTGAAAATTCCTTGTTAATAAGAGAGGCCGGAGGAAAATGGCCAGACTGGTTCCAGTTGACGAAAAGGTAACAGTAACTCAATAACTACGCGTTACAACAGTGATATGCAGAAGAGCATCTGTGAACGCACAACACTTCGAATTTTGCAGTGGATGGTATATAGAAGCAGAAGACCACTCCGGGTTCCACTCCTGGTATCTAAGAACAGGAAACTGAAGCTACAGTGGGTACTGACTCACCAAAACTGGATAGTTGAAGATTGGAAAAATGTCGCCTGATGTGACGAATCACGATTTCTGCTGTGTCATGCAGGTGGTAGGGTCAGAATTTGGGTCCTACCCAGTACTAAAAGGTTGTACCTATTAGTAAAGGGGCCACTGAATGTATATTTTGTAATTCACCGCGCACTCCAGGAAGACACTGTCTTGTCCTGGTGATCAAAACGAAGTTGTAAATTAAAAAAAAAAAAGATACAGGTTTGAGAGCAAACTGCTATTGAGACAACTTTTCGGTCTATGTCGACTTTTATAAAGCTCTGCACAGAGCGAAACTTTGCCCTAGTAAAAGTTTGTTTTGCAAC
>WNWK01014137.1:10000-20000 GCA_009830355.1 Cherax destructor | reverse complement strand
GAGAGGACCCCAGCAGATGGTCGAAATATACAGATCAATTAATCTTCTAAGTTTCTGCCTCCATGTGGGTGGTTATTATTGACCATAACACTGAATAATGAATACCATAACAGCTGCCATAACAATGTTTATTGTTCACTGTATCTTTAATAATTTGTAAAGTCTCTTTTTTTTTTTAGGTCAAAAAGTTGTGCAATAAAACAGTTGAGTGTGTTACATGTGTTTGACACTCCTAGTGTGTCGGTTACTGGCTATTCATTGCATTGTTTCTGCGTTGAAGACAGCTCGTGTCCCTGGGTCTAGCACAATGCTGGGAGGCGTATTTGTACGAGGGGTGGAGAGCAACGTCTGCCCTGTGATCCTGGAGGTGATGGGGTGGAGGGCACTAACCTCCACCCCCCTACTCAACCGTTGTATTTCACCCCTTCCCAACCCCATGTCACCCTCCTCTCGCTGACACCCCCTTCCCTTCGTTAACAATACAATTTACATTATCGAAAGATGAAAACAAACGTTAAAATTAATAAGAATATACCAGTAGAGAGAGTGTGTTAAGTCCGTCGTGACTCAAGTGGTCATTGGCCTACACAACAATAGAATGATAGAAAGCCAAACGAAACATAGGGGTAAACTACATTAATTTCAATGTAAACTACTAGCAGATTCACTTGAAATCGCCAGTGGCATGTGAGCTATGTAAGCTAAAATGCACTGTCATTAGGGCGGTATGTTTACTTACAGGGTGGGTGTCAAATAAAACACGCCCCTGGAGTTAAAATTCTAAAATTATTTTATTTTAGTCTTTGGTACCATAGTTGAATGTGTGTGTGGGAGAGTTGATGAGGGTCATGGATGTTTCTCCCACCTGAGAGAGTTGATGAGGGTCATGGATGTTTCTCCCACATGAGAGAGTTGATGAGGGTCATGGATGTTTCTCCCACCTGGGAGAGTTGATGAGGGTCATGGATGTTTCTCCCACATGAGAGAGTTGATGAGGGTCATGGATGTTTCTCCCACCTGGGAGAGTTGATGAGGGTCATGGATGTTTCTCCCACCTGAGAGAGTTGATGAGGGTCATGGATGTTTCTCCCACCTGGGAGAGTTGATGAGGGTCATGGATGTTTATCTTCCCCCCCTCCACGCTTCCAGCTTCCTGATCAGTTTTCTCTAGCTGGTTGGCACACTTCCGACCCCTGACACCGTACACACACACCTGCTGTCAGCTTCCTTGATAACTCTTTCCTTTCTGTCTGATGCACTCTGTGAACAGCAGTCATTAATCTGTACAGTTAGGTGTCGTGTTGGTGTCGCATTTAACAGACGGTGGATCAATCCTCCACCACTCTTTACTGAATGACCCCCACAAGGTTTTAGTGTTTCACAATGAACAAAAGTCCTTGGAACGCTTCTGGTACTAGTTTAGAACAGTGTTCGCTCCCACCCACCACCCTGGTGATTGGTAACAATATTCATGGTATTGTTGCACTGACTTGTCCCTCATTATGTGTTAAGACAACAAATCTACAAGAACTTGATGTGTTTCGGTCGCTGCTGCGTGATCTCAGAAAGCTCTCCCTATTTCCTACATCCCAGTCACTTTGCCTCAATGCACAAGATACGACGTAACATTGTAATACGGTTAATTAAAGATCAACATTGAAGATTTGAAGCCATTTAGGAGAATCTCTAGTACAAAGATCAAAATACATCAGCACTATAAGTTTGAAGCCGCTCAAGTTATCGGTGTTGAAGGTTTGAAACAGATCAGAAGTGTCATTCTGTAGTTACTAAACAAGCCAATTTATTTAATGAAATTAGTAAATTAAAACTTACTCAACCCAAAATCATTGTGAAGCTTTCTTTGAGAAAACACTAAAAGTTTAAAGCCTACCAGAGGATGCATTCTCCAGTTATCGCACAGAATCCAACGATTCCGTGTTTATTAACTATATTAGAAAATTGGTAAATTTGCATCATCAGCCATTAAAGATTGAAGACGTTTGTAAGACTTATTCTCGAGATATTTTACTGAACTCTTGACTTCTTCTCTTCGTCTTTACAATTCGAAAAATCACGAGAACTAACTCCCTTCGCATTCTTTTACGTTTTTCCTCTGCAGACGTTTCTTTTAAATTGTTTATGCTGTCCACTAATTAATTCTTAACTTTTTCAAAATGGCTATACCGTTTTAAAAATAGAATTGGCACCAATAACAATAGCAACCTTTTTGTAAACACCTGTGTTGAAAGTCTGAGACTCCGGATTATCACACAAAAACTAAATCCGGGAATAGTTTATATAAAATTCAGCAGAGGGCAGCCAAGATGCCAGTACTTGCATAAACCTTTTCCAGAAAAAAAAAAACCCAGCGTTTATTTAGGAAAGGTGAAGCTGAACAGATGTGGTATTAATAAGTTGTAAAGGAAAACCTTGGAGGAAGGGAAAACAATAAGGCAAACACTTAAGGTACCCCTTTGTGGATACCCAGTGAAAATGTAATTCTGTGTTGAGATTGCATATATAAATGTACTGAAAGATGGATTGTAGTGCTACGTGTGCAGTGGTGAGCATCAGTGGCAGATTACTGATGTTACATTGTTAGTGTACCTAAACAATTGCCACCTAAGCATTGACTTAAATTATAATACAGGGTCAACGATGGAACGGTCTCAAGCATCGCCCGGTGTTTATTTTGTATGATTTATTTATCAAAGGTGAGGTGCCATTGTGGATTTGGCAGGTGCAAGTTTAAAAGGCCGGAGTGAGTGTTGGTAATATAAGGTCAGGCAAGGTCGGGCGGTGAAAGGTGCGCCACATCCCGTTGAGGTTTCTAGTACACCAGGTCGTCTCTGGTATGTTTTGAGGCCAACATCTCAGCTGCTACTTTCATATTAGTCTAATCTTTCTCACATTCAGTTGGATGTTCAATTACCCCCCACCCCCCGTACTTGACTCCCGCTTTCTCAGTTGAAGAAGGTGAACATACACAAAGTTGTAACCATGTTATGATTGTTGGGATTCCTGATGGCGCTCTACTCTGCAAGGTGAGGCGTGCCCATGGTAGTGGGCGCTGGGCTGCTTCCTCAAGGAAATCCAGAATTTTTTCTATACCGTGGCTCGTGTCACCCCCCTCCCCAAACACCCCTGAGCAGACCCACACTTAACAGTCCAGGTGTCTATTCACACCTGTCCACTTACCCATATATAATAATAATAATCTTTATTTCTATAAGTACAAGATACAACTTACACAGACCATAGCTGACATCAGTGACATACTATAAAAAGAAAGTCCCTGGTTATGCAGAGCATTTCCCGCAAATTAGGTAAATTTTGTCCCAGGATGCGACCCAAACCAGTCGACTAACACCCAGGTACCTATTTTACTGCTAGGTGAACATGGACAGCAGGTGTCTTAAGGAAACACGTCCTAATGTTTCCACGTGTACCGGGGATCGGCCCCCGGACCTCAGTGTGTGAGCTGAGTGCGCTACCAATCGAGCTACGGGACACCATGTACACAGTACACGTCATTTATAACTAAGGGAAGGTTCATGGAACTGTTGGTATGTGCAGGTGACCTCTGATTAATTTTATACAAACCATTCCCTATTTTGGTTTCCATATACCTTCATAATTCTTGTGATTGTCTTCAAACTTTCCAAGCAGAAGTAGCCATCTTGGAAGAAGGTTGGGGGTTATTACTAGTGTGACGTGCCAAGGAGTAGCCATCTTGGAAGAAGGTTGGGGGTTATTACTAGTGTGACGTGCCAAGGAGTAGCCTTCTTGGAAGAAGGTTGGGGGTTATTACTGGTGTGACGTGCCAAGGAGTAGCCATCTTGGAAGAAGGTTGGGGGTTATTACTAGTGTGACGTGCCAAGGAGTAGCCTTCTTGGAAGAAGGTTGGGGGTTATTACTGGTGTGACGTGCCAAGGAGTAGCCTTCTTGGAAGAAGGTTGGGGGTTATTACTGGTGTGACGTGCCAAGGAGTAGCCTTCTTGGAAGAAGGTTGGGGGTTATTGCTGGTGTGACGTGCCAAGGAGTAGCCTTCTTGGAAGAAGGTTGGGGGTTATTACTGGTGTGACGTGCCAAGGAGTAGCCTTCTTGGAAGAAGGTTGGGGGTTATTGCTGGTGTGACGTGCCAAGGAGTAGCCTTCTTGGAAGAAGGTTGGGGGTTATTACTGGTGTGACGTGCCAAGGAGTAGCCTTCTTGGAAGAAGGTTGGGGTTATTGCTGTGTGACGTGCCAAGGAGTAGCCTTCTTGGAAGAAGGTTGGGGTTATTACTGGTGTGACGTGCCAAGGAGTAGCCTTCTTGGAAGAAGGTTGGGGTTATTACTAGTGTGACGTGCCAAGAGTAGCCTTCTTGGAAGAAGGTTGGGGTTATTACTGGTGTGACGTGCCAAGGGTAGCCTTCTTGGAAGAAGGTTGGGGTTATTACTGGTGTGACGTGCTCAAGAAGTAGTTTCCTTGGAAGAAGGTTGGAGTTATTACTGGTGAGTGCCAAAAGTCAGCTTTATTGGAAAGAAGGTTGGGGGTTATTACTTGTGTGACGTGCCAGTCTCCCTTTTATTATAAAATTGTATTTTTTTTCCTTAAAAATAAAGGTTGATATTATTATTGGAGTGTCAAAATGTCAATGTCAATTTTATTTTTAAAACAGTATATTTTTTTCCTTTAAAAATAAAGTAAATGTAGCAGTTGTGATTGACTTCAATTTTTAATGGCTGATGCATATGTAAAATAGTATAGCAAAGCAACGCGTTGATAAATGAGACACTTGTTAACATTTGGGTATCTTTATTCTGGAAATATTTCTCCAACGTTTTATGAAAAAGATGATTCCTTTTATGTTTAACTTGTGTAAGTGTAAATTTACCTGTCTACTAACACATGTAATCATTATAGTTTGATTCTGTGCGATAACTCAAGAATGCATCATCTGATTGGTTTCAAATTTTCAGCGCTGGTATTTTTCCCAAAGGAAGCTCTTCATTAATTTTGTGTTGTGTAACCTTTAATTTGTCAGTTTTAATAAAATAAAATACTTAGATGTTTAAATATTTAGATGCATTAGAACTTTATGCCACACTCTGTTCTCTAACTTTGTTTGCGTGCATTGAGGTAGAGGAGGCTGAGCTTATGGGATACGGGGATGCCTTTCTCCAATCTTGCAGCCACCCAAATTCATCGACTTTGTTACATTATTAAATACATCGCATTGAACGGTGGTAGTGATGGCGGCGGAGACAGTCGTGAGGGAGTGGGAGATGTAGGGACCTGAGGGAGTGGGAGATGTAGGGACGTGAGGGAGTGGGAGATGTACGGACGTGAGGGAGTGGAGATGTACGGAGGAGTGGAGATGTAGACGAGAGTGGGAGATGTACGGACGTGAGGGAGTGGAGATGTAGGGACGTGAGGGAGTGGAGATGTAGGACAGAGTGGAGATGAACGTGAGGGAGAATGTAGGGACGTGAGGGAGTGGGAGATGTAGGGACGTGAGGGAGTGGGAGATGTAGGGACGTGAGGGAGTGGGAGATGTAGGGACGTGAGGGAGTGGGAGATGTAGGGACGTGAGGGAGTGGGAGATGTAGGGACGTGAGGGAGTGGGAGATGTAGGGACGTGAGGGAGTGGGAGATGTAGGGACGTGAGGGAGTGGGAGATGTAGGGACGTGAGGGAGTGGAGATGTAGGACGAGGAATGAGGGACGTGGAGGAGATGTAGGGACGGAGGGAGTGGAGATGTAGGACGGAGGGAGTGGAGATGTGGACGTGAGGGAGTGGAGATGTAGGGACGAGAGGAGAGTGGGAGATGTAGGGACGGAGGGAGTGGAGATGTAGGGACGTGAGGAGTGAGATGTAGGGACGTGAGGAGTAGGAGATGTAGGGACGGAGGGAGTGAGATGTGACGAGGGAGAGATGAGGGAGGGGAGTGGAGATGTAGGGACGTGAGGGAGTGGGGGAATGTAGGGACGTAGGAGTGGAGATGAGGACGAGAGGAATGTAGGGACGTGAGGGAGTGGGAGATGTAGGGACGTGAGGGAGTGGGAGATGTAGGGACGTGAGGGAGTGGGAGATGTAGGGACGTGAGGGAGTGGGAGATGTAGGGACGTGAGGGAGTGGGAGATGTAGGGACGTGAGAGGAGGGAGAGATGTAGGGACGAGGGAGTGGAGATGTAGGACGTGAGGGAGGAGTGAGATGTAGGGACGTGAGGGAGTGGAGATGTAGGGACGTGAGGGAGAGATAGGACGAGGATGGAGATGAGGGACGTGAGGGAGTGGGAGATGTGGATAGGGACGTGAGGGAGTGGAGATGTAGGGACGAGAGGGAGATAGGAGAGAGTAGATAGGGACGTGAGGGAGTGGGAGATGTAGACGAGAGTGAGTAACGAAGATATAGGACTGAGGGGGAAAGAGATAGAGTGGGAAGAGCTAGAGGGAGGGAGGGAGGAAGAGTAACACTGGTGGAGTAGAAGCAGGTGAGTGTAATACGTGCCAGGACATGCCTGGGTGGGCGTGTGGACGCCTGCTACCATACGATGATCCTCTTAATGATGTGGAAACCTTGTATGTTTAATACCCTTCACATTGTGTTGTGTGCCGTCACGTTGGCGATGGTGGTGCTGATGCATTATATGCTGGTGATAGTTATCGTGGTGGTTGTAGTTGTGGTGGTGAATGTTATTGTGGTTGTAGTCGCCGTGGTGATGGTGACAGTAGCATCCTAAAATATTTCTGGTGATGGCTGACAGCGTGCTGTGAGGGAAGATGAAAGTAGTCTCATAAAACTACACACTACCAATGTTCCTGGAGTAGCATGCGGAGGTAAAAAAAAACTATGCAAACTTGTAGCGAATCACTGGAGTAGTATTTTAAGGCGACATATTGCGATATTTCACCCTGGCTAGGTTATGAGGAGTATGGGTTCGAATCTTTCTCACGTCGGCTGAGATAGTGATTTTTTTTTTTTACTTACCGGCCGTCTCCCACCGAGGTAGGGTGACCCGAGAAAGAAAAAACATTTTCATCATCATTCATTCTATCACTGTCCTGTCAAGAGGGAAAATAAAACAAGCCAGTAGCGTTAACTACTACAAGTAGCGAAACTTTTCCTCACTAAAGATTCCAAAATGTTCACAAGTGTCTCATTCTTCATAAAGTGCAAATTTGCGATTTTACTAGCATAAACTTGGAGTTATTGGAGTCTGGTCAGTTTTAAATTTTACCGCTAGTATTTTCGTCTCCAAGGAAGCCTGGGAATAATTTGGGGTTATGTAAGTTTTAATTTGCCAGTTTGATAAATTGGTTTATGTGCAGTAATTGGAGAATGCCTCTTCTGGTCAGCTTCAGTCCTTAGAGTTTGGATTGATTTGGGCCTGTGTAAGTATAAATCTGTAAATTTAGTAAATTAGGAAAATTTAAATATTGGTATTTCATGTGGTAATCTGTGAATGCCTCCTGTAAATGGCTTCTGATACCTTGAAAATGCAGCTTCTGAGCGGCTTCAAACTTAGTGCTTGTGTATTTTTGGGATATTGGTCTGTGTGATAACTAGAGAATGCCTCTCTTGACTGGCTTTAAACTTTAAAAATTATGGTATCTTAGTAGATGGCTCAGATTGGTTATGGACTGGGTTGGTGCCCATTTGCTAATTTTATTGAAGGAATTGGGATATTAGTTTCCATGCAATAACTTATGAATGCCTTTTCTGATTGACTTCAATGCTGGTAGTATTTAACTCCATTCAAGACTTATGGCGCACTATGTACTCTTCCTTTTGCGTGTTTATAAGATACGGGGATATTTTTCCTGGCTCGCTCATCGACTAAAACAGTTTATTAACATGACTAAGACAAGAGACGTATCTTTTTAACTTTAATACAGTAAGGGATGGAGTTGATCATCAGTGGTAAGTCAACTATGTATTTTGGATATGTAATGTGGGCATGGTTAAGCGGCACTGCCCAGGGATCTTTCCTTGGGGCAAAATCATAAAACGTTATATGTGGGGGAGGGTCTTGTTAGATGCGTCACTGTCAATAGTTGAAGTATAATATTCAAAATAATCTTATCTCCATATCAAATTATGATCACACTTTATAAATGAACTATGGTATTTCTAAGTCATATTCTATATCTATCTGTAATACATACGGATATGCGTCAGCACTGGATATTAATATGAGAGGGTGGTGTGCAAGTATACCGTGGAGGTGACAAAGTCTTCCTGATGCGTTGATAGGCGTGCAGATATAAGGTGAGGGAGTTATTTTTATACACACTTAGATTTAGCTGGGAGAGGAATCTCAGGGAAGCTGCTGACGTAAGGCAGATGGACCAGGATAGGGAACAAGAAATCGTGACGGGGCGAGGGTGTCGCTGCAAGCTGCTGCAGCTAGGTTAAGTAAGTAGTGGGCCTCGAATCAAAGGTTTATTTTTCTTCTTTTGTGCATGGTGTGGGTATCTTGTGCAGGCGTTTGTGTATGGTGTGGGTATCTTGTGCAGGCGTTTGTGTATGGTGTGGGTATCTTGTGCAGGCGTTTGTGTATGGTGTGGGATCTCAGCAGGCGTTTCGTGCATGGTGGCATCTCAGCAGGCGTCTGGCATGGTGTGGCATCCTTGCAGGCGTTTGTGATGGTGGGGGCATCCCCAGCGTCTGTGCATGGTGTGGGCATCTCGGGCAGCTTTTGTGATGGTGTGGCATCCAGCAGGCGTTTGCATGGTGTGGGCATCCCAGCAGGCGTTGGGCATGGTGTGGCATCTTGTGCAGGCGTTTGTGTATGGTGTGGGTATCTTGTGCAGGCGTTTGTGTATGGTGTGGGTATCTTGTGTAGGCGTTTGCGTGGTGTGGGATCTTGTGTAGGCGTTGTGCGTGGTGTGGGTGTCTTGTGCATTGAAACCTAACGCTTGTGTGGTTTTTGACTAGATCTTGTGTTGTCTTAATCCTGAAGTATTGGTGCACACTCCCGGGAAACGATGCTTGAATATAAACCCTTTGTTTTGCAGTGTTTGTCAAGGCTGAGACACAAGACAGCAGCAATGTTGGGGCATAATGAAAGTGTTACTATTAAGAAAAGGGTTACTTAAGCACGTTGAATGCTTGTAGATACCAACAGATTTCTTTTTGAAAGTTCGTTTTCAGTTTGAATTCCTTAGCTTACACTGGCCAGCGTTGAAATAGCACACTTCATATATCGTGGTTCGTGTGTACAACTGTATTTGTATTTTGACATTTTGTTGTGCAGGTGTAAGTGCGGGGTGGGGGCGGGGGGGATGGGTGACACTGGAGTGATGTGAAGTTAGCTGATCCATGGTGTGAGACGCATAACCTTTTGGTGGGTCAAAGAGAGTAGGCAAGCCCTGGTGTAGGTCACAGGTGTCGGAGGAAAAAGACCCACCGTAGGCATCTCGGGTGAGACGGATCTCAACAGTTGTACGTGTTGCAACCTAAATTCTTGCCATGTACCGCGCAGCAGCCAGCAGTCTTGGCAGCATTACTAAACTTAACTTGCCACACACTGATACCATGGTTAGTGTCGAATATAATGCTCCCTCATCTAAGCCTGTATATATTTATATATCTTACGTAAATGTGTATTTTTTCAAACAACTTGGTGCTTCTTCATTGTTCAGGCACAAGACTTGTTGCGTTTATGGGGCAATTACATGTCAGCCTGAGATGGGATATTAGAGTAGGGCTATGAGAATATTATCAAGTATTTAACTATGGGTTCAGCAGCTACGGCAGCTTCAAAGGCAGTTAATGTAGTATGCGGGGTTGCGTGTTCAGGTGGGCGGATGAAGTAAAAATGCACGATTAGGATAAGATGGTCAAGACTAGGGAGTAGGGAGGAGATAGCGGTTACTCTTGTCAACAGGAAACTGCCTGCACATTCTTAGTGACTCAACCCTGCTTAACTTATACTGTTTTAAATCACACATCATTTTAATAATGTTGCAGAGACGAATACCGTTTATATTTTCATATGTTTTGAACTTTTG